>JAZHYW010012146.1:0-228356 GCA_037355805.1 Ixodes ricinus
AGCAATCATTTGCTTAGGTGCGAAGGTACACAAGTTCGTCGAACGCGACATTGGGTTCGCGGACAGCAGTGATGGGCCTACCATTTCGACTAGCGATAATCCTTTATCGTTAAACACTTTCGTATATTGACCATGTCACTTCCGGTTCTATATAGCAGAAATGTCAGATTACGAAAGTTGACTGTACAGGCATAAAACGCTAAATCTTATTCCAACATTTAGCAAGTTGCAAACCATGGCTACCATCTTCTCATTTATTTGCTTCTGTGTCCCATCATGGGCTGTTTGCCACAAGAGCTCTCGAATAAAGGTAGAGCTGAAGTGAAATTCGGCTATAAAGGTGCACTGATGTTCACTGTGGCCAACGACACAGTATAAGCTCCTAGTATCTCTCTCTCTCTCTCTCTCTCTCTCTCTCTCTCTCTCTCTCTCTCTCTTCGTAAATTACAAAAAACTAGGTAACCGGGACTTCCATAATTGGCCTGCATGCGAAACCCACAATCAGGAACGTGACAGTGACCAGACGAGGCTAATTCCAGAATACGCGATGCGCGAACGTTGTCGCTGGTACCTTATTCCCCGTTCCTCCGGCCTGATCGAGTTCTTCGCGCGACGCTGTCGACTAGCGCTTCCCTCTTCGTATACGCCTGCCGCAACGCCGTAAAACGAGGAAAAGCGGGAACGTTTCCAAGCGGGACACGTAGGGGCATAAACGTGAATCTCGGCATATACTTGTCGGGCCTGGTGTCCGAGGAGGCTAAGCCTAGCGAGGCCTACTCGGCCCTTAAGCCGACCGCGGTTCGACGGCCTTTTCGGGGCACGTTCGTCCGGCCGTGAAAAAGTCCGACCCTCCAAAGTGCGCGGCTGTAAAAATAAAAAACACTCTGCCTTCGCGCCTTTTTTTTTGTTTTTTTTCTCATCTTGCTTTTGGTTAAAGCGATTGCGCCATCACGGAGATCTTGGTATGGAAGCTCCGCCACTTTTTGTCGCCGCTGTCATCTTCCCTGTTTGAGTGTGTGAAAGACCGTTATTAGAAAGGTTTCGCTCCGCGTTTGGCGAATGAAGAACGGCGCAATCTTCTATCAAACGTCGCGTTTTTTGTTTTTTTGTTAGGTTTAATTTTTGTTCAACTTTTTCTTTGCTTGAACGCGTTTGTCTTGCTTTTGTTTTTAAGGGGAATGCTGTTCGTCAACCCTCCCCTTGTCGTGTCCAACCCAGAGCCTTCCAACCAGTCACAAAAGCCAAGCTACACGTTTCGACTTTCGAAAAGCCGTGTGTGCGGCCATGTTGGTGAACACCGTTTGCCGTTTTCTCATTTATTCGCATTGCATGTCGGCGGCCAGTTTACGTGTCGGTGAAACGCTCAAGCATGGCGAGTGGCTCTGTCGACGATAAACCTCAAGAAATACGATCGGGGACATATTTTAGCCTCATAACCCAACGCTTTTTTTTTTTTGCCTTTTTAGAGTTTTTTGGCGGCCACCACCCGGGTCATTTTGGCCGCCATCCAGCTGACTGCTCAAGCGCCGGCTCGCCCTACATCTGAATAAAGACCGATATACATCAAAATCGAGTGCGAGCCAATCCCTCTTTACGTCGCTGACTTCTCAGTCAGGCGCAGTCCATCACTACGCGAGAGAACCCGAGCGACCTGGAAAACACCGCCTCAGCGCATAGAAATTCGTGGGGCGAACGCTCCCGCGCCGGATTCCGGCGAGATATCGAGAAGGACCGTTACGTGCAACAGCTGACCGAAGTTTTCTACTCCATCGTCGTCGTAACTTGCAAAAAAACTTCTTTTTCTTTTTTTTTTGTTAAGGTTTTTGAAAGTTTTGCGTAGGTGGACCGCCCCAAGTCTAAAACATAAATAATAATATCGTCACCGCGGCGAAGCAAATGGACGTAAATCTTGAATACGTTCCGGGCGGATCTGCGAATGGCTATGGACACCGAAAGGATTACCACGCAATCACCACACCCTAAAGCTTCCTTTATAAAAAAAAGAAATGCAGCATATGTATTCCAACAAGCTTTCAAATGGTGGTTATCAGGCGTAGACGGAAAGAGCCCGCTCACTTGCAACGAGCTGAGAACTTGTACCTAAACCATCGGATAGTGTATGTACCTCCTCAGCGTCACGTGGGTAAGATTTCGTCTCAGCTTGTTTCAAGCAAACCGGATGATTGTGGGCGCTGCGTGTATACATACAGAGCGAACCTTACACCCGTGCGGACGAAAAGCAGACCGCGACGATTACAGTCTACATACGCGCCAGATGTGCTTTCGCGAGCACACTTACTACGATGCAGAGGAGATGCGCCGGGACAAGACGATAAAGCGGACGCTTCGGGACCCAGCCGCGGGCAACCATCTCCCGAAGCGCGGTCCTGGCAAATTGCGGGGCTGTCCCTTCCGGGCGACGTGTATGCTGTGGGTCGAAGCGACAGCTCGACGCTCTTTGTTTTGAACCGTCTCATCTTGCTTCCTTTCCCCAAGCAGCCAAGCAAGAATGTGGGACCGACAGCGAAGGAACGACGAAGCGAGAAGGAAGAGTGATCGACAGATTTCAGCGTAACGCCCAAACCGCAATGATCTTTCATTTCCATATAACAGGGGAACTACACGGTATTGACCTTGAGTGTTGGTTTGGTGGCCGATGCTTGCATCGCATTGATTATCGCTTGTGGGTAGCTAGTTTGCTATGCTAATGATCAAGCAGAAGGGCACAATTTGCTGAACCAACGGACGAAGTTTTAAAGGATTTTGAAATTGTATATTTTATGGCACAAACTGCCTACGCTCCCGAAGCACCCCCCCCCCTTTTTTTTTTTCTCCGCAAAAAAAAAAAACGATTATGCACGGCCATTTTGTTCGTTTTAAAGACGCGACTAAGCATCGTAACACGCCCCTTTATTTCTGGGGTAGATATAAAAAAAAGGGGGCGTGCCACGGGTTTTCCAATGTGTCCTGGTTTCGTCTAGCACGCTGTTGTGACCGAAGCATCACTAGCCGAAATCAGGCATGTCTCATCCTGCGTTCATCAACTACGTTGTAAAAAAAGGGGCTTTTTTTTCTTTTTTCTTTTGATTGTTTGTTGCGTGTTATTGAAATGGAAGTATAAGAAACTCAGATATTGTTTAAAAGACGTTTATTACTGAAAACCTATAATTTTGTGGGAAAAAAATATAGAGGTAAAAAATACCCAAGGACGCTTTCTTATTTATTTTTTACAATTATGGCCAAAACCGTTTCTTTTTTTCTTTAAGCAGAATATCTGGGTATTTCGGTATAAATGGTAGACCTTGAAACACGTGCCGTTTCATAACAAAACATTAAAACGGTACATTTAGTGCAGCACTGACTAATAAATGATGAAATAAGATTTTTTTTTAGAATCGCTGAAAGTCCATTCTATCTCTCTCTCTCTCTCTCTCTCTCTCTCTCTCTCTCTCTCTCTCTCTCTCTCTCTCTCTCTCTCTCTCTCTCTCTCTCTCTCTCTCTCTCTCTCTCTCTCTCTCTCTCTCTCTCTCTCTCTCTCTCTCTCTCTCTCTCTCTCTCTCTCTCTCTCTCTCTCTCTCTCTCTCTCTCTCTCTCTCTCTCTCTCTCTCTCTCTCTCTCTCTCTCTCTCTCTCTCTCTCTCTCTCTCTCTCTCTCTCTCTCTCTCTCTCTCTCTCTCTCTCTCTCTCTCTCTCTCTCTCTCTCTCTCTCTCTCTCTCTCTCTCTCTCTCTCTCTCTCTCTCTCTCTCTCTCTCTCTCTCTCTCTCTCTCTCTCTCTCTCTCTCTCTCTCTCTCTCTCTCTCTCTCTCTCTCTCTCTCTCTCTCTCTCTCTCTCTCTCTCTCTCTCTCTCTCTCTCTCTCTCTCTCTCTCTCTCTCTCTCTCTCTCTCTCTCTCTCTCTCTCTCTCTCTCTCTCTCTCTCTCTCTCTCTCTCTCTCTCTCTCTCTCTCTCTCTCTCTCTCTCTCTCTCTCTCTCTCTCTCTCCAAGCAATCTTCCATCGAATACTTGCATGTCTGTGTTAAGCAATAGACCCTTCCCGAAATTCAGTGCCATCTGGTGGCTATAATGGCAGTTTAACTTTTGCCGTACTAATGGCGGCAATGCAAATGGAGTCTGCCGTATTTTATCGGGCGCCGTCACTTTGGCAAGTCAACGGCAAACGACAGTGTGCGCTTCACTGTACATTTCCTTCTCGATCTCATTCAGTGACGACAGAAACAAAGATGCAACCAGTCAGAACGAAGCGTCAACCCACGTACACGGCTTGATAAAGTTCTACAAATCAAGGGGCTTTGGAGCACCTTGATGCTACCAACAGATTGGCTGGGCCCGAGCTAGAAATGAACGCTTACGCAGATCTTGCTTTCAATTCCTGCTTCGCATCGTGCTAACGTCACGAATGTATAAGCCTCGAATTATCTGCTAAGGAGCATCTTCAACTTCTTCCTTCATCAGTAAACAGAAGGCCGCCATTAGTACGGCACATATGCCATTTTTCCGATGATGATGGTGATCAAAGTGGCCAGACTGAATTTCGGAAAGGGTCTATTTGATCTGAACATATTAATTTGCCGGCTTTATTTCATCTACAGATCACCCAGCACAGAATGCTAGTTAAAATGCACCAGTGCAACGTAAGCATACCTATATGCACATTCCAGTTTTCTAACTGTAACGGGACGCATTCCTTTCGCACCCATCAAACTTGGAATTCTTTGCAAGTGTGAGAAGGAACGCAGAGCGAGTCGAATTCGTTTCTGTTTCTGAGGAACATGTATCTTAACTGCATATCTTTCCACGCCGCGGCCACCAAAAATGTCTACATCGATGGGCATTTCTGGGCCTACCACAAGCCGAAATGAGATTATCTCTCTGGACCACACGTTAGGGCACTTGTGCACGCAAAACAAGGAGTGTGAGGCCAGTGAAGCTGCCCTTCCAGTAAATTGAGCACGATACCTGCACCAGTTGTCCCCCAAATAACTACGACTGCCAGCCGCTAGGTCGAGGAGAGGAGGCACATGTGATCCAGAGTCTAAAGTAACTGTGTCATGAGGGACCCGAAAGAAACCGGAATTTATTTTTAGAAAATCGTGTCTTTATTTTTACACGCTCAAATTTCAGACACCTTCAGAGTACTCTCCGACCGATGCAATGCACTTGTGGAGACGTTTCTTCCAATCATTAAAATATCCTTTAAACTCGTCGATTTTGATGTCTTCCAGCGCTTCTACCGCTTTTTGTTTCACACTTCCAGATCGACAATCCGTTAACGGTTAAAAGAAAAGAAATTGCATCTGGGAAAAAAAAATTGAAAGACGTTTACAAATCTCTGTAATGCGAAATTAGAGCGCAGCTCTTGAGGTTTTTTTGATTTTGCGATATGCCGTGACGGGAGGGTACGCAGGAGGAGGAGGGGAGGGTACAGAGGAGGAGGGGAGGGTACGGAGGACCCCTCATCTCTCTCCTCCTCCTCCATTCCGCACCTCCTCCCGCAATTTCCCCGCTACATTTAGCTGGAAAATTCACGCCACGTGACCTCAACACCAATTCAGTTTCTCCGCTAACGCATGACTTCGTGATCACATCACCTATGAACAAATTCAGTTTCTCCGCTACATTTAGCGGGAAAATTGACGTCACGTGACCTCTCACACCAATTCGATTCCCCGATAACTTTAGCGGGGAAACTGAATTGGTGTTCCAGGTCGTGTGATGTCAGTTTTACCGTTAAATGTAGCGAGTGAATTGAGTTGGTGAATAGGTCTGTGACGTCATATAATGCAACGCGCGCGGTTGCCCCGACGACGACGACGCGAAACATGGGAACGAGCGCCTAAGAGCTGCGCTCTAAAAATTACAGGAATGCGTTAGCATGACCCTTGGAAGCGTCACTGTACATCCCCCTTTGGGAAACGCTAACGCTGACCCTTTAGCTTTTCTCTTTGGTTTTCTCTTTGCTTCCGCTATTTGAACGCGATAGCGTTTAGGAGCCCGTGTCGGAGAAAATCCGGCGTCGGCGTCGGCGGTGCAAAAATAAAGCCCATAATGCAAAGCGCGCAGCCAAGTGTGTACACGTTACGTCACACGCGGTTGCGCATTGCGTGAGATTTATCCGCTGAATTGGGCGGAAAAATATTTTCCCGACATATTTAGCGGAACGATTTTCCCGCCAAATCTAGCGAAAAATTTTGCAGCTAAGTTTAGCGGAGTCGTTAGGGTCATGACGTCACAGCCAAGTGTGACGTCTACGTGACACGTGACGCTACCGACTAGACCACGCACGCACGGCTTACGCAAGCGAGCACAGTAAAATCCATCGGTGGATTCTTGGGAATCCGTTATCATGACCCCTTGAGAAACGCCACACACGTTTCCCTTTGGGAAACGCTGACATTGACCCTGGAATGAGGCCAAAACGTGGCAGCAAAAAAAAAATAGAGAAAGCAAAAGACAAAGCCAAAAGAAAAAATTGAAGGGGTCAGTGTTAGCGCTTCCCAATGGGGGACGTGCGTAGCGTTCCCCAAGGGTCATGCTGGCGGATTCCCTAAGGATCCACCAGGTGGATCTTCCTGTATTTTTTTTCACCCCTTTTTTGTACTTTGCCTGCCTGAGTACGTCAACGTTCTTGGATACGGTCATCCTTATCACTCGTGGAAAGAACCACATCCATACTGCACTCGTTTAAGGAACCTCATCATATCCACTCGTGGAGGGAACCGCGTCCATCGTTTTAACTACACACACACATCACAGCTCACGCCTTTCATCCCCTTCTCTTCCCCGGAACCAACTCGCCCCCACCAAAGGAGTGGCCAACATGTTCCGGCCGCTACCCTCACCACTAACTACTACTACACCGCTACTACGGAAGCCCAGAGCGAAGAACTGGCGACGGCAGAGAGGAACTGAGCACGCCCGCAATCACAGCGCCGTGGCGCAACACCCCCAAGATAACAAAGCCGTAGTGCTGAATGAGATGGCGTCATCAGAGAAGGCCAACGCGGGGCTCAGATTGGACGCAACGACTGCGTCAACGTTCAGCTCGAACTTCACTTCACTTCACTTTATTTCCTTAAAGACCCCTTCGGGAGGGGTATTACATAAGGGGTGGGAACATATAAAAAACAATAACTTGAACAATAGGTTGTTACGCTGGATTGATGGTTGACACAGCTTCAGCAAACCTTAATGGGCAGGTGATCGTAGCAACATCGCCGGGAAGGCCGTTCCAGTCTGTTGCAGTACGGGGGAAGAAGGAATTGAAAAAAGTGGCAGTTCGAGTGCGGTGACGGGTGACCTGCAAAGGGTGACCTGTTCGGAGAGAGATGCGGGCGTGGGGTACGATGTAGGGCGCGTGATGGAGCGGAGAATAGAAAAACTTGTGAAATAGACATAAGCTAGCAGTTTGGCGACGAGAGGAGAGGTCTAAGAGGTCCGATTCAGCTTTCAAGGATGAGATACTAACTTTGTACGAGTAAGATGAGTGGATGAATCTGGTGGCGCGGTTCTGAACCTGTTCGAGTGCATAACTGAGATAGGCTTGGTGCGGGCTCCAGATGGGGGATGCGTATTCCAGCTTTGACCTTACGAGTGATTTGTATGCTAGCAGTTTTATGCTTTGGGGAGCGGTACGTAGATGGCGTTTTAGAAATCCTAAACTTTTATTTGCTGATGAGATAATGTTAGTGACATGTGCGCGCCATGATAGGTCGCTACTTAAGGTGACACCAAGATATTTATAGGACTGTACTAGTTCGACGGGAGTGTTAGCAATTGAATAGGGGAAAAGGAAAGGGTTGGTTCGGCGATGGAAGGACATGAGTTTGCATTTATTAGGATTAAGTGACATGAGCCAGTGGTCGCACCATTCCTGGATGCGGTTGAGGTTTTCCTGTAAATTGATTTGGTCAGAAATGTTAGTAACTGGTTGGTAAATAACGCAGTCATCGGCAAACATACGGATTTGGCAAGTAACGTGTAAGGGTAAATCGTTAATATATATGAGGAATAGCAGTGGGCCCAGGACGGAGCCCTGGGGGACACCTGATGATACTGGCAGGAAGTTGGAGGACTGGTTATTAACGAGGACGGACTGAGAGCGATTAGTCAAAAATTCCTGTATCCATTTCAAGACGTCAGGGTCTAATCCTAGCCGAGAAAGTTTTAGTAGTAAGCGTCTATGAGGTACTTTGTCGAAGGCTTTGGCAAAGTCCAGGAAGATAGCGTCAGTTTGGCAGTTAGAGTCGAGATGGGTATGCAAGTCGTGGAGAAAAAGAGCTAGTTGAGTTTCGCAGGAGAAGTTCCTGCGAAACCCGTGCTGAGAAGAGTGAAAGAATTGGTTAGAGTCCAGGAAGTTCATAACGTGGGTATAAATGACGTGTTCCATGATTTTGCAGGGTACGCTTGTTAAGGAAATGGGTCGATAATTTAATGGAGAGTCCTTGTTGCCTGATTTGAAAACGGGAACGACCTTCCCCGCCTTCCAGTCATCTGGAATGCCGCCTGTAAAAAGTGACTGCGAGAACATAAGTGAAAAAAATGATGAACATACATGGTTACAATTCTTCAAAAATTTCGAGGTGATTTCGTCGACACCCGCTGATGATGACAACTTGATGTTATCAATAATAGACGAAATACCGGCAGTGGAAAATGAGATGGGGTGCATTTCCGATTCAATAGTTACGAGTACGGGTGGGAGTGGTGCGTCGGGCTCTTGAGTAAAGACTGATGAGAACGCGATATTAAACATGTTAGCGCACTCACTATCGCTAAGCACATTCCCCGATTCATCGGCAAGAGTTAAACCGGGAGTCTGCTGAGGGTTTATGACCTGCCAGAACTTTCTTGGGTTATTGATTAATATGTTTGGTAAGTCAATAAGGAAAAATGAGCGCTTGGCTTCAATGATCGCGTTTAAATATGTTGCTTCGGCCTCGTAGTACCTTTCCCACGCGCATGGGTTTGGTTTTGACTTCGCAGAGCGAAAAAGACGCTTTTTTTATTTTCCAGCCTCTTAAGGGTTTTAGTGAACCATGGCTTCTGTCGGCTAACACGAAAACTGATTTTAGGAATAAATGTATTTATTAATTCGTTAAACTTGTTCTTGAGTAGTACCCAATTTTCATGGATGGATCGACTTTGATAAGCAGCCTCAAAGTCAGTGAAAAAATTTGTTAAATGGTTATTTATCGCTTCATAATTTCCTTTGTTGTAGAGGCGAATTGTTTTATTTTGAGTAGGGGGCAACGTCGGCGAAAACATAAAATCAGCGTGAATGACCTTATGGTCACTAATTTCCCGTAGGTAAGTAATTGACGACATACTGTCAGGACGGTTGGTTAATATTAGGTCCAAGAGACTTGCAGTCTCTTGCGTGACACGTGTTGGCTCAGTTAATATTTGGGACAGGTTAAAATTGAGGCAAACATCGATAAATTCTCTCGTTTCTGCGTTGCTCGTTGTTGTAGGCGCCAGGATAGCCCAATCGACATGTGGGTAATTAAAGTCGCCAAAAAGAAGTATGTGGGCGTTGGGATGTTTTGCATTGAGGTGGCACAGTATATCGTTAAGCTGCCCCGGAAAATCGGGACTATTATGCGGCGGCCTGTAACAGACACCCAACAGCACTGTTTCAGGAGCGGCATGACAGATGAGCCAGAGTATTTCCAGATCGGATGAAGTGTTAATAGTTGTGCATGGTATTTGATGGTTTACGGCAATGAGAACACCTCCCCCGCGAGTACCTTTGCGATCATTACGAAAGAGACGGAAATTTGGCAGGTACGCTAAAACTTCGGAGTCAGTAACATCACTGGTTAGCCAAGTTTCAGTGAGCACAAGTACATTGCATTCAGAAGATAATACAACGCCAGATAAGAGTTCGCGCTTCGGAAGAAAGCTGCGTATGTTAGTAAAAATCACTGAAAAAGAAAGATTAGTTCGAGGGGCACGTGGGGGGCGTGTTGTAATTTTCCGTTGACGGTGCGATTGCTATGAGATTTCTTTGACTGATTGGCATGATTCATCGAAAACGTAACGTTTTGAGCCGATGAGCAGTGTTTTGTAGCGCAAAGAAAAGGGAGCAGATTTGCTTCTAGCAAAGGCAAGGAGGTGTTTCCGTGTGTTGCGAACTGAGCGGGAAAAATCTTCGCCCATGCTGAAGTTAGTACCTTTTAGTTTACGGCCATTCGAAAGGATGGCTTCTTTAGTTTTGAAAAAGGAGAAGTTCACTATTATTGGTCGTGGACGCTCGACCGAATGACGCCCGAGGCGGTGGGCACGTTCTATTTCTTTCGAGTCTAATGTTACATCAAAAAGTTCAGAGCAAAGGCGAATGATTCTTTGTTCGGACTGGGCAAAAGTCTCTGTAGGTGAGGGATCGGGTACACCATAAAATATTAGATTCTTTCGACGGGATCGATTTTCAGTGTCGTCCACGCGGGCCTCAAGGTCAGAGACCTGACGAGCCGCGTGGACGGCCCTGGTCACTGTGGCCTCCACCTCAGCACGTAGAGTGGAAAGGCCTTGGTAATGACCCTCCAGGTCAGTCATCCGCCTGCCTAGGTCCGATATGGTCCTATCGGTTATCTGCAGCTGACTTTTTAGGCCCTTTACCTCCTCGATGAGTTTAGTTTGACCTGCAGACAGCTTCTGCAATTCGCTTAGGATTTCACTTGAGGTAACAGGACCCGGATTAGTCTCTACATCTCCAGACAACATCAGTAAGCGGCGGATGACTTGAGCACATTCACTAGCAACGGCAATACAACACTGCAGGCTCGGCAGCTGTACTAAAAGATAGTTGCTCGATTTCTTAGACGAGCTACCGTATGACAGACTAACCTGCATGGTGTAGGACAGCGGGTTAATGGACCGTGTTGTGGCACAGCCACCGAGCCCACAGAGTGCAGACGCCGGGTGTTGTTCTTTTATGACTGGCGCATCTGTTGACGTCGATGACGATGGTGCTTCCCACGATGAACTGGGGATCCACGGATCAGATGACAGCGCCACAAGGTTTAGCGGCGCGTTTGCTGTAGATGACTGCCAATCTCTCGAGCCGTGCGCGTGGCGAAGGGGCGTACTTCCCGTGGCGATAATCCAGGTATCATTCAGGAAGGCTGGAACCATGACGAGGGTGATGAACGAGGTAAGGACCTGCATGGTGTAGGACAGCGGGTTAATGGACCGTGTTGTGGCAACAGCCGAGCGTTGACGCAGCACTCGTTTCCAATATGTGTCCAGCGTTGGCCTTTTCTGATTGCGCCATCTCATTCAGAACTACGGCTTTGTTATCTAGGAGGTGTTGCACGGGACTTCTCTCTCTGAATCCGCGCCAGCTGTGCGCGTGACTGACGAAAACGAAAGTGCTCGTTTTAAGCGAAAACCCGGCGGTGTCTGTCGAGTTTGTCAGTGCCGGGAGAGAGGGAGATGTTGATGCGTGATGACGTCAGTGCTTCAGACCAATGAGAGCGTCCCACGCGTCACTGCTCCCCTCCTTCTCCCTCTCTCCCCGGCGCTGACAAACGAAAGACACCGACGGGTTTTCGTCAAAACGAGCGTTCTAATGCTAACACATTAATAGTGCTAAAGCATTAAAAATTAAATAGGCGCAAGAGAGTGTGGGGCACGGGAGTCATGCCGTTTTTGGTCAAAAACAGCTGAACATCCTGCGCGGTGTGGGCAGGCGCGTTGTCATGATGAACAGACGAGTCTCGAAACAACTCGGGTTGTCATACTGACCACACCACGCTAAATTTACAGCAGTTTTTGACTATAAAAAAATAGCTTTCGCCCCCCCCCCCTTTTACCTACCACTCGACTTCGCCCCGTGTGACTTCTTTGTTTTCCCGGACGAAAAATTTATCAAAATGAAACACTCTGCCGATGTGTAAAGAAGGTGAAACAAAAAGCAGCAGAAGCACTGAAAGGTGTCAAACTCGACAAGTTTAAAGGTTATTTTGAACAGTGAAACAAACACCATGACACGTGTATTGCATCAAGTGAAGAGCACTGTGAAAGCAACTAAAATTTTAACGTCTAAAAAATATACAATTTTGTAAAAATAAATTTTGGTTTCTTATGGGTCCCCCTGATATATGCTCATTTAGTTAGTCCATAGTCCGTAGAAGCGTTACATCGGCACAGTGGCATTAGAACGCTCCTCACACACGGGTTTTAAACAAACAAGGGAGAGAGAAATGAACATCTCTGTTGTAGCCGCTTTGCAACACTTAGAAAAACAACAACCCTAACTTAGGTCCTTGCTCCGTTTAGTGCTTGCTCACATTGTTATTTGCTCCTTCAGTTTGCGCAGTAAGCGGATTTGCTGAAGAAAAGGCAAGGGATTTTCAGACCAACTTCGAGCGCTAGAAATAAACCATCAAGGTAAGACTTCTTTTCTCAGACGCTAGCTGAACACTTTTTCCTTTTTCTTTGCTGCTCTCTTCTTGGGAATTCAGGGTCAGCACCAGTCATTAAAGCCCCCAACTTCTCGTAAGTTTCTCGACAGTTCTCGAAGGGTCTTAATGCAACGCTGCCAAGTCGCTGAGTCTCGACAATTTCAGCGAGAGCTTCGCGTCACATTCGCTTGGATTTATTTGATAACTGGGGAGCAAACCTTCCGATAATGTCAAAAGAGGACACTGCACTTTACGCAGAGGCTCCAAAGTCTTCTTGGGCTGGAGACATCCGGAAAGCCATGAGTTAGAGTTGTTCTCGGCTTGACGTCTTACGAGAACGTTCAAACATGTTCACGTAACGGTGGCGTTATGAAAGACTGCACTATGCAAGGCAAAAGAAGTCAAACATTGACTCAGCAATAGAAGAAAACGAGGTAGGATATCTTTCATGCTAAAAGTGTGACTTTTTACGGATGACTTCTAAAATAATTGGAATATCTACTTACGTCACCAGTCGCACCATGTGCTTATCGTCGTTATTTTTATTTAATCCATTAAAGATTATATTAGATCGACCACAGCTGTGCCCATTGCAAATTGGCTTTGTCCGAATAATGAAACGTTCATTCATTCGCCAGTTCCTTGGGAGACCACATTATACAATGAGAAACGGCGCACAACTAGGACAGAAAAGAACACACACGACAAACAAGCGCCAGAATACGCATGATCGGTTATCTGATGGAGACTTGCACGTAATCCGTTAGAAGTAACGAAATTCCTTGTAATCCCTTACATTTATCAGTAATTTTGTAAGGGAATAATTGCATATTTCAGGAAGTAATTGTGAAGCAATTTGTGTTACTTTTTTACGTAAGGAAATGATTGTAATCCGTTACATTTTTGTTTTCATTCGCGGAGGAAAAATGCGGGAACTTTGAATATTAACAAAAATAATCGTGAAAGATTCTTTATTATTTTTTTCTATAAGGGTAAGTTCTACCGGAATCACACTGTCACCTGCATTTACAAAATGCAAGGCCCAGCATTCTTTAGATGCTCAAAACTTTTCTTTCTCAACTCAAATCTTTTTTTTGTGTGTGTGTGTGTGTGTGTGTGTGTGTGTGTGTGTGTGTGTGTGTGTGTGTGTGTGTGTGTGTGTGTGTGTGTGTGTGTGTGTGTGTGTGTGTGTGTGTGTGTGTGTGTGTGTGTGTGTGTGTGTGTGTGTGTGTGTGTGTGTGTGTGTGTGTGTGTGTGTGTGTGTGTGTGTGTGTGTGTGTGTGTGTGTGTGTGTGTGTGTGTGTGTGTGTGTGTGTGTGTGTGTGTGTGTGTGTGTGTGTGTGTGTGTGTGTGTGTGTGTGTGTGTGTGTGTGTGTGTGTGTGTGTGTGTGTGTGTGTGTGTGTGTGTGTGTGTGTGTGTGTGTGTGTGTGTGTGTGTGTGTGTGTGTGTGTGTGTGTGTGTGTGTGTGTGTGTGTGTGTGTGTGTGTGTGTGTGTGTGTGTGTGTGTGTGTGTGTGTGTGTGTGTGTGTGTGTGTGTGTGTGTGTGTGTGTGTGTGTGTGTGTGTGTGTGTGTGTGTGTGTGTGTGTGTGTGTGTGTGTGTGTGTGTGTGTGTGTGTGTGTGTGTGTGTGTGTGTGTGTGTGTGTGTGTGTGTGTGTGTGTGTGTGTGTGTGTGTGTGTGTGTGTGTGTGTGTGTGTGTGTGTGTGTGTGTGTGTGTGTGTGTGTGTGTGTGTGTGTGTGTGTGTGTGTGTGTGTGTGTGTGTGTGTGTGTGTGTGTGTGTGTGTGTGTGTGTGTGTGTGTGTGTGTGTGTGTGTGTGTGTGTGTGTGTGTGTGTGTGTGTGTGTGTGTGTGTGTGTGTGTGTGTGTGTGTGTGTGTGTGTGTGTGTGTGTGTGTGTGTGTGTGTGTGTGTGTGTGTGTGTGTGTGTGTGTGTGTGTGTGTGTGTGTGTGTGTGTGTGTGTGTGTGTGTGTGTGTGTGTGTGTGTGTGTGTGTGTGTGTGTGTGTGTGTGTGTGTGTGTGTGTGTGTGTGTGTGTGTGTGTGTGTGTGTGTGTGTGTGTGTGTGTGTGTGTGTGTGTGTGTGTGTGTGTGTGTGTGTGTGTGTGCGTGTGTGTGTGGGGGGTGGGGGGGGGGGGGTTTGGTTGTTGTGCAAATTTTCAACTCGTAAGTGTGTTCGCCCACAACGAAGTGGGAAGCACACTAATACAAGTGCATGCGAGCTGGTGTAGCGGATCTGTCCGTGCCTTTTCTTTTTGTGTCTTCACTCGTTCTTTGCTTCCTTCTGGCCGAGAGGGAGAGAGAGAGAGATAACCTCTCTGTATCAACACCGGGGAGAAAAGCGAAGTTTGGTGGAGCCGTAGTTAGGATACGCGTCTCAATGGGCCAACAGGACCTAGCTGGCGTTTCGGGTGTCGAGCGAGTTGTTATCTACCGCTCAGTCGCGTGTCCAGGCGGCATCATCTATTTGAAAAGAAAATGTGCATTGAAAAGGTGTTTAGTGCAGCGGCCGAAATCTTCACACAGAAACGAGGCAAGATGTCCGATAAGACTTTTGAGAGCCAGATGTTGCTCAAGTTCACAAAAGTGTGAGTTGCGGCAACAATAAACGCTTCCATAACACTTGTTTCTTGCTCCTTACCCTTGGACAGTAATCTTGAAAATAACGTCACGAAAGTAACAGATTAATTTTTGAGTAACGGTTACTTACTTTTAAGGAAGTGTAATTGTAACTGTAATTAGTTACATTTTAGCCATGGGTAATTGTAAACGTAATTCCTTACTTCTTCTGAGTAACGTGTACGAGTCTGATCTGGAAACCCGGTTTCAAATTCCGGCTTCGCCAATATTTGTTTTTTTTTTTGGCTCGGCGGTTTCCAATTTTTATTCCCATTTCATCGGTACGGTTCATTCATCTGCACAGTTCAATTATTTGCGCTCTAGGGCCCCGAAAACACGACAGAAATGTGTACACGCTGAAATTTCGCATGGAAGGTATACCCAAAGTCGCCCTGTCGCACGGCTATAGACGCTGCATGCAACAGAGCCCTGCCACACAAAATGGAAAATGCGAATTATGGGAGCGTGCACAGTGGTGCCCGACTGAATGTCAATTGATTAACTTAAAGTAATTCAGTAACACAATAGTTACCCTGCTCGTACGTCATACAAAAGTCATGGAGTTCTCTGCAGATGTGATGACATGCTTATCTGCGGACAAGCCTGAAGGCACATTCCAAGCAAATGTTTGCTTCATGTATGTTTCCAACATGTCTGCGGACAGTGTTTCTCTGACTAATGTGACCGCCACACAAGGAAGACCACAGACGGTGTCTGCACACTGACTTTTGGATGCTGCATTGCTGCGTGACCGCTGCCTCAAGGTGAACATTAAGTAAACTATAGGCGAAAAAATACGAAGGGAAGAAATCCGAGCGAGAGTCTTATCGTGCCGCATACCGTCAAATAGGTAACACCTGAGTAAATCTAGTACAGGTAACGCATCAATCGTTAAAAAAATCCAAACGGTAATGTAATGAATATGGGCGGTATCGTTGAAATTCAGGTAGTGGGGTACATTCGCAGTTGTACACTGCGAATGTACCCCGCGAGCTTGAACTCTTCTTTTTTTCATTTTGTTGTATTTTGAAACAGTGTGCTTATGAGGACTAACCAATTGCGTGGTGAGTATAAAACGCCAAAATAAATGGCGGCTGGAAAAATAACACATTTATTTGGTTTTTATATGCCTGTAAAACATGAACGAAATTTTTCAAAACTTTCCCCTCTTTCGTGTTAAAGTGCTTAATGTGCAACAAAAGCTAGGAGAATACATTTTACTCTTTGCGGAAGGTAATCACATGTTCTTGTAGCATGAATTCAAACGCAATAGCGGTAAAAAAATGAACTAGAAAACATGGTTTTGTGCATTATTGTCTTTTAAGGCGTTCTTGAATATGTTTGTTAAAATTTCGGCCGTACTGCAAATGGTTTAGGCTGGAGACCGCTTCAAATGTACGTGCCACTCACGGTCAAATGCTCCCCTTTAGGCATCGCTGTTTTATATTATATTTAGAGGCTCCGCACGCCGATACTAAGCATTTACTTCTCACAAACTATATGCAAGCTAATGGAAAAGCATCACAAAAATGTAAAACAAAAAAACAAAAAAAATTAAAAAAATGCTTGTTGAACTTGAACAAAATTTGGCCAACGTATCGACTTTACACAATTATTTATCAGTTATAAACAAGACATGCCAAACATGAACATTATAGCCGCTGGAAGATAATGACATGTGTTGTATATGTAATCAATTTGAATATTGTTGATGCCTATAAAAAACTCCACCCTGAAAAAAAGAAAAAGTACGTCGGGCAAATTTGTTTGCAGAGGCATGTTTATATATTTTTAAGGCAACTCAGGCTCTAAATACAAATCATCATCCCCCTCTCTATCATGTGATTACAAGATTAACAATATTTTGCTTGAGCACGTCATTTCTTACAAATACCTATGAGTTCACATAACTAATGACTTTCATGCTTAAACCCACGTTAACTACGTTATTAATAATTCTAATCGCATCCTCAGCTACTTACGTCAAATTATGCTCAAGCCCCTTTTCTCTTAAGCTACTTACTTTACCGTACGCTCATTCGTCCAAAGCTCGAATATGCTTGCTGCAATGTGGGATCCAGCTACAACGTTATCTTATTGATGCCATTGAATCTGTTCAAAATCGATCAGCCCGTTTTATTAACTCTAATTATTACGTCTTGCTAGCGTGTCACTAATGAAGTCTAATGCTGGTATACCTGAATCTAATGCTTCGAAGAAAATTGCGCGTCTTTCTTTTTCATAAAATATATTTTCATAACCTATTGCTCAAACAGGAACTCTTTACAGCCTTCTTACCTTTCATCGGTTTGATCACTATTACAGAGTTACCATACCTCATTGCAGCACTAACGTATTTTCGGTTCTTTCTTGCCAAAAACTTGTTCAGGAGTGGAACCACCTTCCCCCACACATCGCCGCGAGTGAAGGTGTTTCATGCGTCAAGGCAGCCATAATAGATTACTTCTATAACTCTGAATTTGTTGATGTTGTTAATTTATTTCTTTTTCTTTTGTTTTGTTGTTGTTGTCTATTTTTGTACTATGAATCGATCATTTGTACTTTGTAAACCTATTGGCCCCCCCCCTCTGTAACGCCCTATGGGCCCTGAGGGGTAATGAAATAAATAAATAAATAAATAAATTTTAAACCCTGTCTTACAATATATAGATATATCACCTTAAAAGAGTATTGAGGATCTGTCGCTAAAAATTGGGGATCGAGCGCGAATCAAAGATGTACAAAGATGACAATTGTCAAAGCTCCACCGTCGTCCCCCGCTTCTTTTGGGATTGTATTTCTTTAAAACTATACATATCTGAATGTTCAGATATGAAGCGTCGTCTTTCACGCGGTATACGCCGCAGCATAACAAATTTACGAAAAATAAACAACGAATATGTACCCCACTGCCTGAATCCGAATATATTAACATGATTAAGGTAAGCAATGAACCAACATACAATTTGAAGAAGGAAAGAAAAAATATATTCTGGCTAAGAATGAAATAAATCGGTGCTTCGACTACAAACATGAAACGTTTTGTTGTGAACGATTATCCGAAAGAGACGAAAGAAAGAAACGAGACGACCCATCTCATACGAACCAAAAGCCACTAAGCGTTCGGTCGTTTTTGGCGAAATATTCCTTTAAGACATTGTCAGGGACAGCTTTTCCGACTGTTGGTCGGTAGGCATCATGTCGACTACGAGGGTAAATGTTTACTTGCCCGAGTGCACTATAAAAGCGCGTTCTGTCGTTAACGTCGGTACCGTTAATAAAAGCTGCACAGCCCGACACCCTGGTTCGAGGGATTTTCAACGACTCTGTCTCCGTTGCTTCCGCGACATCTTCGCCTAAGAAAGTATCGCTGGGAGAAGTGCAAGATGTCATAAGCTTTTCTAAATCATAATAGCTAACTAGACTGCTGTAAGCGCCCAGCGCTTCTTTTCATTCTTCCGCTGCGGATCGCCGTGCACGTGCACCAGGTTGGCCGAATCGGTTCTTTGTGTGCATTTCAGACCTTCTCGTGAGGTCGGTCTCTGCGTCCAGTACCACCTGACTCTGGAGCTGTTTGCGCATTCGTCTGCTCAAATCGGTTCCTATGTTAGACCCAGCTTGAGTTCATCGTGGTGGTCGAGGAGTGTTTCTCTAGTCTCTTTCGTGTAGACTGGTGGCGCCATATAGTGGCCACAAGGCTCACCGAGCCTGTCTTGCCGCGTTTTCCGCATTCCTCCGAAAAACGCAAAAATGTGAAATGTGCTCTTTTTGTTTTACGCTAAAGATTTTGGACAAGCAGTCGAACTGAAAACTGCAAGCTGGGCCCCGATAGAATTTCAAGATAAGCTTAGAAGCGCACAAAAGTTTTTGCGGTGCAGTCTCCTTGGCACACGCGCGTTTGCGCTGTTGCAAGAGCTCGCTCGCGCAAACATGAGCGCAATTCAAAGGAGAGGCGGGAGAAGAGACCAAGATGTTCTACATATACGCATACTTACCTATATATATATATATATATATATATATATATATATATATATATATATATATATAGGGTGTTTCAGAGAACTCAGGCCAAATCGCTCCTGCGAAAACTAAACATGGCACAGAAAAAATGTTGATGCCGTGCATGGTGTCTGCCCAAGAGCCAATTTAGGAAACATAATAACGTTTAAAAAATAGTTTTTGTTTTGTTTTTAGAAATTGACTTTTTATTTGTTCATTTTAAGGCCATAGTTTCAAATAGAAACTTACTGGGCATCATCAATAAGCCCTATATCAACACTTTTTAGATAACTATGAAGCATGCCGAGCGTTTTACCATGTTTTGAAAAACCCTTCAATTGAATCCGTAAGTGTGACGTCATGGGTCCAAACAAACCGTTGCTAGGGTCGTTGCTATGGACAAATACATGTGGCTAGGTTTCGCTATGAAAACCCGACCGTTCAAAAATCAGGAGTAGGATTTAAACTTCTAAAGATCACAAATATAGAAAGCTTGAATGTCATATATGTTTCGACAGAAGTGTGCCGGTAATCGCTTGTTTCTGAAATATTTACGACTGCAACTTCCGGTCCTCAAGATGCCTGCAGCGCCTGCAGCAGACGACCAATGCAAGAAGTATGCCGTCTGCCACACGCCGGCCGGCCAAGCCGGCGCCGTCGTTTGAATCGCGTGAATAAGGACGATATTCTGATACTGCATTTGTTTAAAATATACTGATTTTCAGTAACTTAAAAGAATTCATAGTGGGGTGCGATGCAAAATATGGTTTATCGAAAGTCCGGGCGTCGATCGAGATGATCGTCTGCTAAAAGATCGCATTGAACCCGTGAGAAAAGCACTTCAGGCGATCGGTCGAGATCCCAAATTTTGTTTGCGGACTCGCGCTATGCGAGGGTGCGTCGTATCTGGTTGTAACCATCGCTGCAATGGTTACTGAAAATCGCGATAGACATGGAATTCTTTAATAACCTGACAACCCCAATAATAATAATAACAATAAACTAATTACATTGACGGCGTACGATTTGTTTCTCATACTGGCCTGCACTACGCCGGTAATGCACTTCAGGTCGTCGTCGTAAATGATCTGCATGACGTGGTTTGATTTTACGGCATTTTCACCCCTCTGAATTAAGCTGGGTTCTTCACAGAAAAAAACGCACATTGCGGAGGCCTCTACGGCCACGGCAATCCACGGCAATCCAGTTGTTTCTGTCGCTTGTTTACCGACGCATTTCAATGAAGAGGCCCGCTGCAACAGAGGCCAGCAAATCTATCGTGTCGTCTGCTACCAAAGCAAAGCGTAGTGTAAGACTTCAGAAATGGCTTTCATCGTTGCAATATGACACTGAGAGGACAAGAACATCTTCATAATTAGATATTGTCACGAACGGAGGTGACACGAAGACGAGCAGTGAACTCAAAAATAACGGTTTAATAGGCGAACTTGTGCCAACCAAAAATAAGTAAAGAACGAAAGAGCGTCGAGGCAGCAGAAAAGCAAGCGGCGATTCGGCGGCGACAACAGAGCAGGAGCGGGACTGCCTCGACAAGGTCGCGGGCAGCTGCTTATCTAGCGTGCGTCGTTATCTCGAAAGTTCGGCGAAGCGTCGCGCGCTCGGGGCGAGGATGAACTGGCACTTTCGAGAACAACAAAGCAAGGGGAAAGTTACAACTAGTGCGAGAATGAATGGGAATCTTCTAGAAGACCGTGACCGAGCGTTGCTTTCTCGGCTTTGCGGGCGGCATTATTGCCGTGGCCTCTACGGCCACGGCAATCCACGGCAATCCACTTGTTTCTGTCGCTTGTTTACCGACGCATTTCAATGAAGACGCCCGCTGCAACAGAGGCCAGCAAATCTATCGTGTCGTCTGCTACCAAAGCAAAGCGGAGTATAATACTTCAGAAATGGCTTTCATTGTTGAAATACGACACTGAGACGACAAGAACATCTTCATAATTAGATATCAAGAATTTAGGTTGCTTACAAAAAATTATTTACTTACTTGTAAGCAAAAATCTAGCCTCATGTGGAGTCTCCATGCATTAGTCCATAGAAACGCCCCTAGCAACACTTTGTTTGGACCCAAACGCCTTGCTGTGACGTCATCACTTACGGGGTCAATTCTGACGCGTACTCTGGTTTCGGATTCTTATCCAAGCGCATCTTGGCGGCAGCTGTCCTGCCCTCCGACGGCCGAAGCGCGGAACAAAGGCCGGCGCAAAGGTCAAAGCTGAATCTTGCAATGTCATGCTCTTTCTTTTTCTAACAGCGAGGCGTTCCTTATCGCCTGGCCACGCACGCGCTACACTTCTTTGTTTTTTACGAGAGAGGGAAGGGAGGCGGGCGGGCGAGACAGACTATACTTCGTTTCAGCTTAGGTCCGAGCGCGGCCGATGTTATGAGCCGAAGGGCCAATCAAACAGCACGAAAAGCGCAGCGTCATGGCGTGCTGTCTGTGCTTGACTAGCCGGCGGAGGAGCAGTGCACAGAGAGAGGGGCGAATACCGGCTGGTCCTATCATCTGCAGAGAGCACGCCATGACGTTGTGCCTCTTTCGCTGTTTGATTGGCCCTTCGGCTCATAACATCGGCCGCGCTCGGACCTAAGCTGAAACCAACGTTACTAGAACCACTCAGTTGGGAAACTGCCATAGAGACTGCTCTGAAAAAGTGGCACCGATCCGTCCACGAGAACCGAGCTAATGGCGATCCCAACGCCGCCACTTCTCCCGCAGCGGCTAGTCCAGGAACTGCACGTGACTTCCATTTTCTTTGCAATCGGCCATTTTGGGGCCAGAACAGATACTGTGTGAAGGGGCTTCGAGGTACCGTCCCCGACTCCCAAGCGGACGCGCCGCGGTTTACTACCGTGGTAAATATGTGCCTAACTCAGGACGCGCTACCTGAAATCCCCGCTGAGGCAGGGTTGTATAAAAACAATATTAATTATACTGCAAAACCTTGCGAACTAAAGATTTTAGAAAACAACACGCGCCGCCATTTTGTACTAAACTCCAATAAAAGTTAGTACAAAAAGAGTTTTTCCGTTAGTTTTTACGCAAAAACATGCTTTCTAAAAGCTCAAGGGGCTCAAGGCGACCACAGTTCAGACAAATGATACAGAGTGGCGCTGTTGTCGCATTTAGCTCGGTCTCGGTGGACGCCAGCGGCCCACGTTTCAACGGCGAGTTTCCCAACATAGAGTTCTAGTAACGTTGGCTAAATACAAATTATATATATAGCTTTGGATCTGCTACTGTCGGCTGTCGGAGAGGCAGGACAGCTGACACGCAAGATGCGCTTGGATAAGAATCACGGAGACCAGAGTACGCGTCAGAGGTGAAGGGTTTTCCAAACATACTAAAATGATCGGCATGCTTTATACTTGTCTATAAAGGGTTGTATAGGGGTTATTGATGATGCCCAGTAAGTTTCTAATTTAAATTATGACACTTAAAATGAACAAATAAAAAGTTAATTTCTAATAAAGAAAACAAAGAACTTTTTTTTTTCAAACGTTATTATGTTTTTCTAAATAGGCTCTTGGACAGATACCAACAAGGCATCAGACCTTTTTTCTATGCGATGCTTAGTTTTCGCAGGAGCGATTTGGCCTGAGTTCTTTGAAACATCCTGTATTTTTATATATACAGTATATATATATATATATATATATATATATATATATATATATATATATATATATATATATAAAGCTGCAATAACCTGCCAGACAAGAAAAAGAATGACCCTAGAAATTCGTGTACTTATTTCAGCTACTGGTGCTAGCCCATAATAAAATTTTTGTTCGTCTGCATAGAAAAAAAAATCACGTTACCGCACTAAAATTTTGTAAAAAATGCCAAAAAAAAAGCTACAGAAACCGCGTTTCACCGCGCCGGAGCCATTTCATTAATGGGAGTAGCTATATCTTCATTTTACGGTCCTCGAATCAATCCATTTTCGCCTTTTTGGGCCCTACCGGGAATCGTTCGGGATGATTAAATATCACGGGGGCATCGGTGCCAAACCGTGGGCGAGATTACACTCCCCTCGAAACTGGGTCCCTCACCTCGCGCCTTGCTCAGAGAGAAGACGTACTTACGAGAGCATATACTTATCCAAGTGCGGCAACGATCCCGGCCCCGTCGCCATTGAGCTAACCGAACCCGCAGCCAGCTGGAGTATGCTGGAGTATACGAAAAATATGTCGTTGTGTTGTCCCATTTTTTCTTTATCTTCGTTTGTTCTCTTGTCTCGAGGTTTGTAAGTTTAAGTTACAAAATCAGCTACGCTTAGAGTATCGGCACTCGGTTACCTGATATTGTTGTGGGCGCCGCCATCTTGGTGCTTAGTACAGAGCAGACGCAACTGCCTATCGTCATGATTCAAAAGTGCGACTTCCTCAGCATTCGATTCGGTCTTAGAACAGCTTATTTAATATGGATTTGCTCTGTCGCGAACTGGTTAACATTTGTGGAGGAAGGAAAAACGTTTCCTGCAATTTCAGATGAAGCTTCAGATAACTGGCAACCATGACTATGCTTGCCAATTATCTGACACCAAGATGGGTAAGTGTCGTTATCGGGTCTGAAACGTAGCTTATTCAGTGTCACTAGTTGCGTGCAGTACAGGCGAAGGCAAGGCTAGGCGAGGGGATAAAGGGCAAGCACTAGGAAGGCTGGGGAGGAGAGAAACCGTCTGTCCTCTCTAACGTTCCTAGTTCTCTCCCTTTCTCCCCTCGACCCCCATGCCCACATCTTCCGTCCTGCCGTCTACTGCTCGCCCTTTCTCTCTTCGCGTGGCGTTGCCTTTGCCTGCACTGCACACAACTACTGACACGGAGTATAAGTATGATCGTTCACCAGCTAGCCTGCGTTATTACCCTTATTTCAGTAAAATGTAGAGCTGGGCACCTAATCGATTACCCTACCAAAAAGTTGATTAATGCTTTAATCACAATTAATTGTTTTAACCGGTTAAATTTTGAAAAACAAGAAAAACTAAAAATCAAACGCTTTCACCACGCAGACGTGGACAAGCACTCTTCTATGAAGGTAAACTTCGCACTGTATATTTTTATTACCAATTTGTTTTGTAAGCTTTCGACTCTTTCTAAGCCACTTCGTTGCTTACAAACATCAGTCGTTGCTATGTTACGCCCGTAGTCTTGATTTTATTCCTTTGAACACGGAGGCATTTGCGCCGTCTGCATGCTTGTTTTTTACTTGCGATTACCTTTTGTTTTGGTTTGGGATGGAGTCCCTAAAATACCTTTTCTGCTTTCAGTTGCGGTCATAAGCCCCCCCCCCCCCTTGGCCCTTTGCTTTTGCGCCGTCCAAAATGCCCGCTTTTTGTGCGCAATAGTTCGCAAAATAGGCCCCGGTTATGAACATTTATCAGAGGCGGACGGCATTTTGCCGGCCTAGGCAGCCTCTAAAAGTGCACCCCCCCCCCCTGTACACACACCAATTATCGACATCATACAAGCGAAAATATGCAAACAGTCCGTTGTCCAAGAGAATTTTAGAGGGGGTTATGGAAAACCACTTCCGCAATGCCATTACCTACGTGCAGTCATTTGGGAACCGCAAAGAGGAGGTCGTCTCCTCGCTTTCTCTACAGCACACAAGTCCACCACTTCATCGTTGAACGCACGGAAACGAGTGGAGAAGTTTGGACTCCGTAATAACTAGGGAGCAGTGTAAGGGAGTCGATTGTTGGCTCCGTAATGATCGAGTGCATGTAATTTTTGACGCACCTCAACAATAAGGAAGTCGATTGGAGCTGCAGTTCCCTACCGGCTTGCAGTAAACTATATGCTAAGTGCACTGTCAACGTTCGGGCAAAAGCGTGTCAGCTTCTTGGTATCTTTCAAAAACTTAATCCAAGTGTTCGCTGAAAGGCCGAGCTAAAAACAAGGGGCGAGGGAAATGAAGGCTGGAGAAGAGGAAGCAGACGGGACGCTGGACTGGGGAACGGGGAAACCTCCTCCCCTCTCTGTCATTCCCTCTGCTTCCTCTTCTCCAGCCTTCGTTTCCCTCGCCCTTTGCTCTTAGCCTGCCACTGACTGTAGTGTCGTTGAGGTTGTTCGGGTTCGTGATCTTCCTAATTTCTGTGACCACTTTGAACTTTTCGCAGACTCGCTGGAACCCGTCATTCAGTCAGGACGACGCCGAAAGCTATCTCAATGAAGGCACTTTGTCATTTCAGTGACTGCAACTCTGTATGTTACCGATTATAAATAGTGATTTACATGCCGTCGACATGATGCTGTGATACTCACTTTGTTCTGTCAAAAGTCTGTTCGCATTGAGACTGGAGTAGAGGTTTGCAATTTGTTGCCATGGCTAGACATCCCTGGTATTGGTTGATTTAAAGCTGCTTTGTTTTAAGCACCTTTCCCTAAACGCTTTCGATTCTTTTTTATTTCGTTTTTCAATATTCAGTACCGCTGAACCTCTTTTCGTGATCCAACAGCGTTTTCCGCCCTGCAGCGTTCCCTCCGAGATCGGTGCGGAGCGAAGGCGATCGGGTGAAATTCGTCAGTTTGCTCTCCTCCATGAGGTTCAATATTAAAAGAGCGGAATTTCCTTTGTAGTCAACCAAGTGTGTATGCGTTTACTTCCTTTATTTTGTCGTTGCGGATATTCCTGCACACAGAAAGCACTGTGCTGCTTTTCTCGTGCTGCGCGCACATGGTTCGCTTGCGAAAGGTCGTCTGTAAACGCTATAGTTACCCTCCAAAATTTGTCACCCTCGAATTCTGCCGCCCTAGGCAGCTGTTTGCTCTGCCTATTTGTGAGTCCGCCTCTGATAATTAGGCTTATAGTACGTTTTTATAGCCTCTATGTATTTTGTGTGCATAAGTGGTTCAAAATGATTTTTGTTTGGTCGCAACACTTTTTTTCTGAGAAGCACAGTCTTGTCTACTTTGGTGAAAAAGAAAAACTCGAGCATAGCTTTACAGTGCTGCATATATTTATCTAGAACTACGTATGGGTGGCGCGAAAAATGAACCGTACTCATGTAGGCAGTCGTTTTTTTTGTTTTTGTAAATCACGGCACTTTGTGGATTTTATATGGATTCATACACGGTAAGCATGGGCCGATGATACGAGAAGTACGATATGTGGCGGCTGCATCGCAAGCTGTCCAAATTTCCTTAAACCATCTCAAACTGAAGTGCTGAGCACACTGCTATCACAAATGGCTTATGCTCGGTAACACCTGACGCAACGCGACTATCACGAGTAAAATCTGAGAGTGAGACTGGGACAAATAAAATAACGGACAACACGACACAAAATCTGTGTTGTGTTGTTCTTTATTTTTTTTTGTCCCAGTCTCGGGGATTAGATTCTGATGTTTCCTAACCAGCTCGTCTGCGAACTTTCCCTCCTTCCAAACCTGACGTTGCCAGCTTGCTCAGATGCAACCGTTCATATATCGCTTTTCATAATAACGGTTGAGAAAGAAAGAGAGATGGGTCATCTCCCTGTCCCTTTTCAGTCACGAGCGCAGCGGTGATAAAGGTTTGCATTTTTTTTTGTGACAATCAATTCCCAAATCTGCACCACCTACATTGACATAGTTTACGTCAAAATGTTTTATAATGATGTCATACTTAAATTGATCACTGAAACTATCCCTAGATATTCGTACATATATATGCGCTGCAAAATCAGGTTCTTCACGTTAGTAGCCTACATTCCTAATTATTTCTAATAGATTCGTCTACTATTCTTTGGTGCAGTGCCCGTAGCGCTATACACTACGGTGCAGTGCGCGGAGATGTGGATCACTTATCATTAGAAGTACAGAATGAGGGACTAGATTTTGGATGTGATGCATATATGATCCCACAGCGCTCTTAATTTTTTACAAACATGTTCTACATGAACGTTCCACTTAAGATGGTTGTCATCGTAGATATATATTCCGAGGTATTTTCCATTTTCGACCTACTTCAGCGCGATTGCAGGAGCAGTTGTGGCAATTCGTTCCGTGCATCTTGATTGGTAATTCAGTTATTAGTTGTTGTTTTCTCGGGTCTCTAAGGCATATTATTTGCGTTTTGAGCACATTTGCGATTGTATGGCTCAAGACAGTAACATTGAAGGTTACAATTATGGATGTCTTCTTCATCAGGGCCACTCCACAATCTTTCTGGGCATAGGAAATTGCAGTGGCATCTGAAAACTGGAGGAGTTTACTTGTTAATCTGGGCTGGGCTGGACCGAGTACTGTACCTTGCGGTACGCCTTGGCTGCAAGTTGAGGGCGCGAAAACAGCTCGGTTTTCTTCAATTTATTTTGCGATGACTTGTGCGCAGTAGTCATATTTTTATAGATCGCATCGCCGGTGTGAACGCGCCTTTAGCCTTCCTCGGCGCAGTCGTTATGGAGTGGGTCGGTGGCGCCATCTAGTGAGGGCGTACAAATACACAGCAGTTTGTTTCATGGCGCGCGCAAAGGCTTCTCAGTCCGTTTTATTCGCTCTATGCCATAGAGTTATTACAATAAACGCTAGAGGCTCAGCTGGCGCTAGTGTGCTGTTGCATTTTGAAGCAGACAGCAAGCAGTCAGAAATTGACTTCCGGTAATGCATTTCTATGGGGAAAAGCGAGTGCATTTTCTCTCTGCGCTCGATTATAAGAGCAAATATCGCGAATAATTTGTACGTACTAGGCACATTGGAACATTTCTCAGTCACGCAGACGAAATAATTGGTCAGTTACGGCGTTTTTCTTTCAAATTCATCGCATTAAAAACGGTGCTAAAACGGCATCGTACGTGTATTTTTGTGCACTGTCGGACACTGTTAGCGCGAACACGGCGTCGACGCTTTCCATCATGGGGGATATACGTGCCAAACGAACGAAGGACATATGGAAAACCAAGAGAGACGGCAAGAACTACGGAGTAACACTGAATAAGTAACTCCTCGTGCACGCAGACGATCAAAATAAATTGAAAGCCACGTGATATAGTCAGATTTGCAATAAATAAGTACTGCTTCATTCTTTCTGCTCATGAATATGTGCGAAGATGCTTGTTCTGGGTTCAAATCATCACCCGCACGCTCCAAATCTTTGCAAACGGGGGAGCCAGAGAGCAGGTGCCCGATAAAAACTGCCCGACACAGGAAATAATAAAACGACACACCTTTCGTAGCTCACGTGCTTTATTTTCGAATGTTTCTTTAACCGATCGTAAAGATGCACGACGGAGTCATTTTCATACAATGACAGGACGGGCATATTAGCAATATATAAGCACCACCGAAATGGTAGCAAACCTTGAACACACTCTACATTCCTTTCGATCGTTAGTTCGCTTAGAATCGTCGCTCGTTTTCACATACCTTCCTTGAAACAGAGGTTTGGGCCTGAAATAGAGCGAAGTTTAACATCGTTCAGTGGTAAAGAAAAATGCTGTAACTAAAGCAATTACACTTTCACAATACCAATAAAGGTACATACTATCCGGTACAACCGAAATGACAAAAGTTATTCATGTTATTTTCCGGCGAAGAGACAAAATTCACGCGCATTTTCCCATAGGAATGCACAGGGAGGCTGGAAATGTAGACTGCATGCTGTCTGCTTCAATTTGCAACCGGAAGTCCCGTAGACACTAGCGCCAGCTGAGCCTCTAGCGTTTATTGTAATAACTCTATGCTCTATGCCCATTCGAGCCAGCAGTTCGAGTGTAATTGAGCTAACTCCGTCGCTCGCCGCAAGGTGGCGATGTCTGCCCAGTCATAACAGAAGGGCGAGCCGTCAGCGTCGCAAGTAGAGGTCTGCACTGGTACGAGCCAGACCGCGGGCCACGGGCCGGCCCGGCCCGCAAGCCGGGCTCGGGCTTCACGGCTACATTCATGAAGGGCCCGGGCCGGGTACGGGCCTTGCATTCAAGTCTTCAAGGCGGGTCAAAGCAGGCAAAGCCGGCCATTACTTTTTTTTTTTTTTTTAGCAACATGTGTTTTGGAAGCGTGTTTGGCGGGTTGGGAGGGGAACCACAGTGGGGAGAAACAGATGCTGAAGCATGTGTGTTTGCGTGTCATGCTTTTGTCCGTTTCGGTGCGTGTGCAGCGAATGCTCTTCCAAAGGACTAGCGGCGCGACGTTCCTTTTCGCCCATCAACATGCACACATACGCGCCTACACAATGCGCACCCTCGCCGGCGTAAACCATCTATCTGTACGTACGAGTGCGTGCATCCCGAATATAGGTGAAGAGGTTCCCTTATGGGGTGCTTTTCCTGAACAATTTCTCGCAGACCACTGCAAAAGACGGCGATATTGTTTTATTTTTTTTCTCGGTTGTACGCAGCGAGAGTGAACAATTTAGAACTTTGTCCGTGTTTTGTCCAAACCTGTCACGACTCTTCCCTTTCTTTTTCAACTGTGACTCATGGTTTTGTTTACTGCTGCTTGCCATTTTTGTTTTTCCGTTCTTTCCGCGCGGGTTTGGTCACAGAATAGGACGATCGGGGTAATTTTTCTTAACAAGCTTCCTAGGCCTGCAGATTGGTTCGACTAATAATATCAGGAAAAAAATAATAATGATGCTTACAGAATTTAAGGTTTGGAATCTGTATATAAACCAGGTTGACAGTTGTAATAACGTAGAAACCAGGTTGGACCAAGGTAGAATTTATAAATAAACCAGAATTATTTTTTAGATACCATGCACTGTTTCAAATTTGCATAACAAGATACATCACAAAGTGCCAGCTACATAACGGGATGCGATGGCTTGTGCTACAGGTGCCAAAAACTAGACGGTTACTAGAAAACTACCTACCTGTTGAATCAGTACCTACAAATATCACGAAGTTTATAAAAAAAGGCAAAATCATTGCGAGGCGGTCGTATCTTACCGTCATAATTTTTGCCCTCAACCTGCTTATACTACAAGCACAATATCATCTGCATAATTTACGTAATAAATAATAACAAAATATGAAAAGAAGGATGATACGAGGACTGCACTTTTTGTAGTATCAAACCTTGTGCTTAGGATCGAAAAGCTACGTCAAACAACGTGCCGAGAGAAAAACAAAAAAAAACAGCGTGGTTGTTTTTATTCGGGGATTTTTTTTCCTGCACGAAGCTAAATCTTTTTTTTATTATTTGAGCTACAAAAGATGACCACGAGACAAAAAAAAATCTAGGATTGTAATAAAGACGTTTGTACGGCCATTCCTGCGTAAGTACTTCGCATTTAATCGAAAAATTCAAGGCTTGCGATTTATAAAAATACCAGGTTTGAATACCGAATAAACCAGGTTGGAACAAGGTTGGAATTTATAAATAAACCAGAGTTTTTTTTCTTTAGATTCTATTGTCTGTTTGCATATCAATTAAGTTACATTACAAAGTTCATAACGGAATACGGCGGTCTGTGCTACATGTGCCAAAAACTAGACGTTTGCAACATAACGCCCCACCTTTCTAATCAGTACCTACAATTATCATGAAATTTATTAAAAAAAAATGGCGAAATCATTGCGAGGTGCTCGTATCTCCCGCCATATTTTTTCCCCCAAAGCCGGGGTCACACTGCTTATACATCATACAAAAGACAGTCTCCAAACAGATTCAAACGCGAGTCACCACGAGATCTGAGCTTCGAATGCCGCATGGCAACGAGTTCAAGGAGACACTTGGCGCGCGGCATTTGAACCACGGATATCGTGGTGACTAGTATCTACAGGCTGTCTTTTTGTTATAATGTATAAGCTGTGTGACCCGGCTAAGGTACTTCTAGTAGAAGCAAACACCGCAATATGACCCGCAAAACTTGTGTAATAAATATTAAAAAATAATAAAAAGGAACACACGGTGCTCAGGCTCAAAACGCGATGTCAAACAATGTGCTTAAAAAAGAAAAAAAGAAGTACAGCATGATTATTATTATTTAGGGAAATCCAAATGTTTTATATATGGAGCTAAATTTTTTTTTCTGGAGTTTTATACGCGCTACAGATTGTAGTGAAATGTATCAAAAGGCGCACTTGTAGCGCAAGCCGCCACGTGTCCAGATGAATATCTCAAATTAAAAAAGCATCACAACCTGTCTATCTAGTACTTCCCCAGAGTAGCTATTCACCGTTCTACCACAATACACAAAAAATTTGTAAGTAAAGTTGCAGTAACTCGGCATAACAAGACTTTTCTTGGACTCTTCTGCCTGGCGCCATGCTGTCGATGACTGGGTTGAGAGCGCCTCCCCGCGGAGAGATGCCGCCTCCCTCTCTTTTTTCGATTACTCCCTCTCCGCACGAATGGGACGGCCGGAGAAGCGTTCGCGCGCTTCGAGATGCCGGAGGCTATAGCTTATTTATTCATGGTTCACAGGTTGTTGGTTCAGAAACAGAGTATGAACATATTTCATAAAGATTTATTAGATCCCAAAATAAAGTTTTAAGAAACTTTGAGGGCCCATCAAATTTATGCTATTTGCTATTTTGTGTTTAAAACCACACTAAATGAAAAGAAAAAATCGGTAAAACTTTTCCCGGCAATGTATGAAATTCAGTCATGTGCGAATAGTGGATTTGGAGTTGAAAGGCAATAGATGGTTTTGGCGGAACATTTTTAATTGAATATCGAATAGTTTTTCCAACCCTTTTACTACCGTGCACCATGCTTAAACAAAATTCAGCTGAACTCGTGAAGGTTGTTCCCAAGCTTCCACTTGTCCCCTTCTACGCTTGGTTCATTTTAATATAGCTCTATTTATTAACTGTGGCATGTAAATGACAAAATTGTTGCTGCTATCCTAATCGAGGAGATTTATGTCTGCTTGCTATATGAAAATATTCTTTCAATTTTAAATATGACAAAAAGAACAAAAAAAAGCAGGGATGATGAGCAGGGTGATTGTCAAGACATGCTGCCTAACATACTCTTGCATAATCGCAGCGGGTTAGCTCCGTTAAGTGCGCTTCTCACCCAGCACTTGTACACTGCAGAGAAGCAATACTCGCGGAGGCCGCGAGCTCCGCCGGTATTGCTTCCTGCAGTACACAAGTGCTCGGTGAGAGAGCACTCCACGAGACTAGCTCGCCACGATCAACACTTCGAAAAGTATAAATATCGCAGCTAATCTCGAAGCAAATATCGAATAGCACATTATTCAAAACTAATATTCGAAAATTCAGAATATTCGCACAACACGAATGAAATGCATTTCTGAAATTGCAGCAAAGACATATCACGTCTAGGGCTGGGCAATTGATCGATTAACCTTCCGATTAATCGATAAAGGCTTTAATCGCGATCAAATTTTTTAACCGGTTAATCGGTTTTTATTTGGTACTCACAAAGAAGTCAACTGGATGCACGCATGGCTTTATCCTAGACGACCTGCCCGAACTAGGGGTGACTCTATGCCCCCCCTCCCCTCCCCTTAAAGGGATACTACAACGAAATTTCGGCGCTCATTTTTTGGTCTATATGTGTTCAAAAGAGCAGTATCACATGGAACATACCAATATCTTGTTAAAAAGTCTCGAAAAGGAATTTTGAAACGAATTAAACGATTAGCAAGAGCACCTGGTGGATGTCGCTAACGCCTCGTTTGTAATGCTCGTCTAGGAACCTTGACAGCTAGTGACGGAAGTCGTCTCGCCTCCGGCCACGACGAGAGAAGGGAGGAAGGAGGAACTCCCCTCTTCCCGAGAATCCCTTTTGTGTGTCGCAGAGTCGCTATTGTCCCCCTACAAGATTATAGAAGATTAACCCGTCACTCAAGATTCGTACAAAAGCAGCCGCTTCGGTGGCTGGAACGACTCAGGCCATCCTCTCGACGCCAGCCTCGCCGTAGCTTTGCTCGTCTTGAGACGACCTACGTCACGATTGCGTTGGATGTCACGTGCTCTAAGCTGGGCCTTCTCCGAGCGCTTGCCAGAGTGGGCCGTTTATAACGAACAATACAGCCACCAGGATCAAAATACAAACGTGCGATTGTCATTCACGGATATTGTGGATCACATTCAACCTATTTTTGAACACGACGGGAATATTTCAAATTTCGTTGAAGTATCCCCGTTAAAGGGATACTTCAACGAAATTTGAAATATTCCCGTCGTGTTCAAAAATAGGTTGAATATGATCCACAATATCCGTAAATGACAATCGCCCGTTTGTATTTTGATCCTGGTGGCTGTATTTTTCGTTATAAACGGCCCACTCTGGCAAGCGCTCGGAGAAGGCCCAGCGCAATCGTGACGTAAGTCGTCTCAAACGAGCAAAGCCAGGCAAAGCTACGGCGAGGCTGACGTCGAGAGGATGGCCTAGTCGTTCCAGCCACCGAAGCGGCTGCTTTTGTACGAATTTTGAGTGACGGGTTAATCTTCTATAATCTTGTAGGGGACAATAGCGACTTCTGCGACTCACAAAAGGATTCTCGGAAAGAGGGAGTTCCTCCTTCCCCCTTCTCTCGTCGTGGCCGGAGGCGAGACGACTTCCGTCACTAGCTCTCAAGGTTCCTAGACGAGCATTACAAACGAGGCGTTAGCGACATCCACCAGGTGCTCTTTGCTAATCGTTTAATTCGTTTTAAAATTCCTTTTCGAGACTTTTTTAACAAGATATTGGTATGTTCCATGTGATACTGCTCTTTTGGACACATATAGACCAAAAAATGAGCGCCGAAATTTCGTTGTAGTATCCCTTTAAAGGGGTACTCCGGCGATTTTTTCATGGTCGTTGATTTGCTTCAAAATTGGCTCAACACACCGATAGACATGGCTCTACGAGTTCCCCAAGTATTCTGCGTAAAGAAAAAATATTCGCGAAGTTATCGAATTCTCGAATTTCATTTTCATCGTGTTTCTCAAACTGGGAGACCCTACTGGCAACATTGTATTGTGATGACAGAAATGGTACAAAGGGGCAGTAAGCCATGTTCCCAACTGAATACAAGACGTTTAATGGTGGGAAAAGAATGTTTGGTAACTGATTCACTGAGAAGCACTGCAAAAAACACTTGACATACTCTGTTTAAGACTACATGCACGACCTGAAAGTCTGTACCATGTGTGACGTCACACCATTGAAGAGCGCGCGAAAATTTGAATGCTGGTTTCGGCATCAACTTCATTTACGGTTTTCTCAATTGCTATTTTGAATTTGGAGAAAATAAATAGCATACCGTGACGACTGAAACCCGGGTAGTCAAAAAATGCAATTTGTTTAGGTAGCTCAAAAAACGGCCGGAGCACCCCTTTAACGAAAACGCTGCGTGGCGTGTATCCGGTCGTTCTGTCCCGAGCGGTTTTCCGTTCCCAACCAGGTGCTATGAGACTGAGCAAGGTTCAATTCTCGCGCTCGCGAAGCGTCACGTGTTCGAGGATATACATTACAGTTTTGCCGAGGCCAGACGAACAAGCCGGGCCCGCAATTGATTCCCGCGCGACCGCGAAACTTCACGTGTTGAGGATCTCTCACAGATCCTGCCCAGGCAAGACAAACAAGCAGAAAAACAAGCTGGGAAGCTAACAACGCCATGGTTACTTGTGGACGAGTTCACGAGTATGAAAGGCTACCTCGCTGGAAAGTTTGGGTTTAAAGTAAACTCCAGCGGTGAAGTGTTTCACTCGAAGGAAATCTACTGCATCATCTGCAACAAGCCATTTTCATACAGTGAAAGCGTAAGTTCGCTTCAGTATCACCTACAAGCGAAGCACCCATCTACGCTGCTGCAGCGAGGACCATCCGCCAAAACGCAGACAAAAATCAACGCCTTCTCATCAAGGCCCATTTCTCTGAAAAAAAGAAGAAAGCATCGCCCAAGCCTTGACTTCTTGTCTTCCTGTCAAAGAATGTAGACAAACTTCTTCGGAGCTGGAGCAAAAATATGTGTCTTTGAATCCTTGAACTATATGTATCCTCAATTCTAAATGTCCTTTGCGCAGTCTAACAGGGAGTAAAATAAGTCTTCAAAGGCAAGACGAGTTGTTGCATTCTTTTTAATATATTATTTATAAAAATCAACGCAACCGATTAATCGATTAATTAATCGATTAAAGGGTGGCGATTAATCGGGTTAAAATTTTTAATCGACACCCAGCCCTAATGATTCACGTCCCGATGACATTACGTGATTATGTAGCGTCATACATCAATCTAAAGTATACACGAATTGAACTACACCACAAGATATGCTGGGATTAATTGGCCTTATTAACATGGATGGATAGGCAGATGAACAAATGTCCCGGAAAAGATCCATTAAGCCGGTGCTGACGTCGACGGGTCCAGAAGACGTCGTCCGCAAGCTTTTTCTCTCTGGAACTTTTTCAGTTTTGATAACTGCAAAATTTTAGTCCGATTTATTGAGTGGAAACTGTATTATATACGCGATGTTGAATTGCTTTACGATTGTACTTATAATTTATTTTCAATTATATTTTATATTGCATTTATGGCAGAAGAGATGCCATCACTAGGACAAGATACCTGCAACAGAAACTGCACACATTTTTCAAGTTATCTCCTCTCTGTCAGAGGAGCTTTAAGCATGCAGTGAAGTCGATTTTGGTTTGAGATGAAGGAAGCAGGTCGCTATCTTCCCTAACCGGAGTTCTGAAGCAATTCGGATAAATTGGTGTCGCTAGCATTCCAGTTGCATTTGTTCTGTCCCGCACAGACTCACCAGAAAATAGCTTCCATTTGTTTCTTTTTGTTCCCAAAATAGTACAGTGCTTTCTCAAAAACCTCGAAAGGTTCGCTGCGCACTAATGCGGCTCTATAAGGCGATCGGCTCGACTATATACGGACGGTCCCGGAAAAGGTTACGGTCGTCTCGCAAAAAAAGCCCCAAATCGTAGACGATTGTGAAGCCAGCGCAAACGCCACCTGTCGTGGTAGCTGCCATTTCGATCGTGGTGCTCTCGCCACGCCCGCTATCTCTATCCGGAGAGCCAGTCGTCTGCTTCTTGCGGAGGAGTCGTGGTGACGTCCTAACGACGCCGAGCTCTGATTGGCTTTGATTCAAAGAATAGTGGGTAGACCACCAGCCGCAAAGCCCGCAAGACCCGCGAACGCAAACTCCCAAAGTTGCGTGCGTCCGCAATACCCTCGCAGTTTTTTTTCTTTTTGCGTCTTTGCATGCACATTTTCGACCCGAAATGTTCTTTACGTACGCAAAGCTTTTGCGCATGGTCCACTTAAACTGTCTACTGACTGCGTACCGCTGCGTGAGCACGTCGCTAAAATGGCCAACTCCAGTTGGCCTCCACAGCGTTTGCGCATAGGCAAAATAAAAGTTATATTGTACCTCGTATGGCATCGCACATGTGGTGATTATGTATTTCTGCGGCCGAGGTGCCCGCAATATGGCGGAGGCTTATTGCGGAGTAGGCGCCGTGTAACCGAGCTTTCGGTTGCACGTCAAAAGATCCCCAGGTGGTCCAAATTAATCCTCAGACCTCCGCTGGGGCGTGCCAGATGCCCGTCGTTGGTTTGGCACGTAAAACCCTCAAATTTGACTTTTTTATGTATTTCTGCAGAACCAGGAAACAATCCTGATTTTCTTGTATTCGGCATAGCGCACGGACATATCAGCGAAAAGATGGCAGTAAAGTAGTCACGGGAGTAAGCTCAGTGAGAAACAGTACGTAAGATAAATATATAATAAGCTTCTTACAGCATTACGAATCCACTTCATTATCAGTTAAATGTCTTAATCTCCGTTACAAAATCTTTATTTTCTCTCCTACCCTGAACGTCCAAGAATTAAATCGGATGTATTGCTACTAAACGCAAAAAAAAAACTAAACATTTATTGATATTCATTAGCTTTGAAGTAATTAAAGAAATAAAAATAAACAAAAAAACAGGAGAGGAGGTAGTTTAACTCTTGTAATAAAAATGGGCACGAACGACAATGTAGCGCCCACACCCGGTGTGGGCAACGTTTTTATTGTCCTACAACATAAAAACTGCAATTACAATTACCCTTGTTATAGGAAATGCTTATTATAGGCATCAACCTCGTCCGTCATATTTAACATTCGTTAATACTCTGCCCGTGCAAAGTACGAGAAATGCCGATGCCGTGTTCGCACTAACTGTGTCGCAACAGTTATCCTAAAGTTACCAAGGCATCATGTCCCCCGGATTTCAGAAAACAGACGTTAAAGAGTCGCTGACACAGTGTATGCACAAAACACAAATTAATTTCAAGCCCTTGGTCAACGAAGGACGACGAGGCGGATGATAACCTAGATTTCTCTCGTGCCAACCATATAAAGTAAGTCGTGCGCTCGAATATGAGCTCCACTTGTTCCCCTCAACACCGTATTGTCTAACATACGAGTTTCAAAAATAGTGTTTGCGGCCAAAAAGGTGTGAAACGTGAGTAAGACTGCACCGACTTTGTGACTATAGCCACGTCCGCTGGTTTACGACCCTTTATCGCACGTTGAGAATCACCTCAAAGAACACGCCGATGCACCTGTCATTAAAACGTATTTCCTAAACACGCCGCTTCAAAAAAAAAAATCGGCCACGTTATACTAGTGCGTACTCTCCATATTTTTATATAAGAAATAATTCGGGAGATCGGCGTCTTTGTGATCGATGGTAGTTCATTATACAATGGCACACGAGAGCATGCCGAGACTTATTAATCGCCAGGTGCTTGTTCTGGTTATTATCATCATCAGCGGCAGCGTTTTGGTGGAAAACGCCATAGGTACCACGGATTATGTGGGTAAGCGAACTTCTAATGTCATCGTAGTTGTTGTCTGCGGAATTACGCAGTTTATACCAGCCTATAGAAACTACATACACTTGGTGCGCTGGGCCCTGAAGCCGTTCTGTTAAATATAGCGGAAGTTCCTAACATAAAACGTTCGCAATGAGGAGTTTGCATTGCAAGCTCAGGCCCTCTCAGTGTGTGTACAACCTGTAATAGAAGAAACTTTAGGCAAGGAGTGGTGTCAATGCTATCTGACTCTAGAATAACGCCAAAGTGCACTCTTACTCAAGTTTACTCCCTAACCAAAAAATGGTATCGGATGTGAGGATTACATTGATAAAGGTTTGAACTGCTTTGCTGTGTGATTTAGGTTTACTCGCGTTCCGTTACTGTATACTGAGAAACAAGAGGGCTAATTAATCTATCATGTATTATGTTCTGTTTGTACGCGTGCGTAAGCGCGAACTGACTGCGACTAAATACCACACGAAGAACAAATATTGTCTCGAGTTGCACAAGACATTGCCACGAGCGCTCTTGTTTGTTTGTTTGTTTTTCCGCGTTTCTTTGACATGACCTTAAGATCTAAAAAAGCACAAAGTGCATTAAACTGACGCGGCTGATTTTTACAACTATTTGTTATTGTACAGGGATGATATGCACCAAACACGGCTATAGATGCATACCCCGTCATAACTGCAAAAACTGGGAATTTCGGCCCTTCTATTTCGGTTGCACCGGCAAGAATGTGTGTTGTGAGAAAAGTAAGTATTGGCCGGGATAGGACCATCGCACGTGCTGCTGTAAAGAGTGGCGCTTTTTTTCTTTTTTTTTGTATAACGGGTACGGGGTTAAGGCGTTGGAAATCGCGGTAGCAGCAGCTTCCAAACCTAACCGACAGCGTTCTCCTCATCTCTGTTTCACATTGGTGGATGCCTCGCCTTCACCTGCTGTGTCAGTGCGAGACAATCGCCCCACGGCCTATGGGTAAAAACGGGAGAGCAAAAGCACGTTTCCACATTGTCCACTGCGATATGACACTGGAGGTCGATATGCCTTCAATTCCTATCCAACTGTTTCAAGACAGTTCTTCTCTTCTTACGACACTCTTTTTTTTTTTTCATAGATCGTCAATTCGCCATTTTGATTTTAGTTGCTGACTCTCAGTGCGGCGATATAGTGTAAAGGACATGTCGCGCTCGTCGCATGCAGCTGCCATATAAAGTCCTCTCCTTGCCTGGGTTGCTAAGCGGCGCCCGTGTTTTTGATGCTTCTCTATGGGAGACATGCTCGTTTTTAAAGTCGTTTTCTGGGTGCGCCACGCCAAGTAGAACTTGGCACCTACGCTACGCGTGTTGCGTGGATACTGTTTCGTCATTGACCCTAGTTTCGTGCCTCAACGGCGGCAATTACTGTTTTATAAAGGCGTTGAAGCGGAGAAATCTTTGGCGCGGTGTTCAAGCCAGCCTCCGTCAAGGTCAGAGCAAACGCTCCGAGCGGAAATAGCGCGCGCCCGCGTGCCATAACAACGAGACACTTTTTTCTTTATTGTTTTCATTTGCGCCGTTTGGACGGCGGAGACGCTGTCGGCTGAGGCTCCAAGCCTCTATCCGGGAAAAGAGGCTACTTAAAGCCCCTTTATCCTGGGAAAAGTCGGGCCATTCATTGTTGTGAAAACGCTCGAGACATGTGCCGCGCGCCACTTCTGGGAAGAACATGGCGTCTGAAATCTGGCTCAGCGCTGCGCTGTTGCCGCCATGATCTTCCCAAGGGCTGCACGTTGCACGTGTCTCGTGCATCGACGCACGTTGCGCTTATTTTGAAACATGAAGGGGCTTCAAGGCTACTGGGGCGCGTGCCAATACATGCCTTGCATTGACGTCACATCAGCCGCCATTGCTCCGTACCGTTCTCCTGTGTCCGTAAATTCTACAGCCTACATTTGACACCATTGAATTTGTTTTTCTGGTCTAGGCTTGCTGAGAAGAACAGATTCGATGGTGCCAAATGTATGCCACGAAGCTCCGTACAAGGACCTGGTACGGAGCAATGGCGGCTGGTACGGTGCCATATGACGTCACGTACACACAGCACAGCGTTCGCCGTGCTGTGTGTCCTCACCTATATATACGAGTATCTTACACCTTGGGCGATACTTACATTATTTTGAGTGCAGCAAATGAAATGGCGTATTAAAAATACGAAGGTCCGCTTTCCGCGCGTGCCCCGCAGTGTGTAACAAAATGCCTCGAGTAAAGGCATCCTGTTTGCTGCGAAATCCGATAGCGCGCACGATACGGTTGACAGCGCATCATGCTCTGTCTGACCATATCTCCAGTGTCGGGATACAGCGAAGGTTACGGGCGCGAGGAAAAATGACCTAAAGAAACGTCTTCTAGAACCATAAGGCCTGCTCGCCTGCTGCGTGACGTCAGGGTAGGTAGGTCATCGCGGGGAGGAGCTACACAGTCGGCCGGGCTCTCGGCTTGGCTGAGCCCGCACGCCATGAGCCACGAACCAGCCTGGGCTCGCTACAAACAAAGCGCACAGGCCTTGAATTTCTAAAAGGTAGACTAAAGGCGCTGGTGGCGCGGAAGCTCACGCATTGAAAATAGCTCTGTCGACCTTCTCTCTATTGAGTAACATTAGTGTTAAATTGCGGGAAAGCCCTGGATATGGAAGTGGCTCTATAATATAATAGCTTGGCGCTATATACGTAGCACCTGAATCAGATGTTTGGTTGGACCTCCATCAGCTGCTGAAGTAACTGGCACAGCGTCTGGTCAATATGGAGGGCATCTTTCTCGAGCGCCGTGTGCCTATATCTATATTTTATAGTCTTGTTTCACGCCACGATTTAGGGGCTTCGCCACTCATTAGACAACGCAGTCGGAGTTTGTCAGATACGGTGTTCGAACTCGTGTCGTACACGTGCAATGCCGCCTAAGCAGCCACACGATTTCGCGAACATTATTCTGGGTGAGATTTGACCGGATATTAGGACGGTAGCCAAGGATATAACGCTCAAACCATTGAAACAAGGCGATTGCGAGGTTAAATTAGAGGCGGCACCGTCTCCGCTGAGCTCCAAAAGCCAGATGATGGAGGACGTGCTTGATTCTGTATGAGTGACAGCTCCACGCCACGCGCCTTTCAGAGCTAAAAACCCTGCACATCGGAGAACTTTCCATGTGTCTTTTGTTTCAGCCATTTTCAACAGGTGCGAAGGCCAGTGCGAGAAGCTCGATGAAAACCCCTGGTGCAGACGTATGCATCCCTCTCCGGATTGTCATCACTTTGAAACCTGCTGTATCCAGTGAACGACGGACACTGTAACCTGAAGTAAAACTGTTTGTCGTTTGAATGGTTCGGGAATTGCTTGCAGTGACCAGGATGTGCATGCGCGTCTTCGCTTGTTTTGATTTTGCCAGTTTCTTCGAAAATTCAAATTCAAATTCAAATTCGTTTATTTTGCCACAAACAGTACATTTGTGATAGGGGCGCTGGAATGTTAACTTGCAGCAGACGGACGAAACGAGTGCACGGGCGAGGCAAGGCAAAAGTGGCCTGCAAGCATTTGCACCGCACGACTGCGCTATGTCGCAAGCTTGCTTTTCTTTTTTTTTTTTTTCGAGAACGTTTACAAAGATATAAACGAACGCACAGTCGAAATCCAGCAAGGAGAGAGAGCCTCGTTGGATTACACTTCATTCGTTTTTTCGGTGATATCGGCACTGCCAATATCAATTATGGACTGTGTTCTATGAACACACACACAAAATTAAAGAAACGAGCGGCAGTCAGCTTCACTAGATACCGTCAGTTTAGCGCGCTCCGCGGAGAAAGTCACTTAGTCGCATGCGCTGCGGTCAAGCGTGCTGCTTGGTCAACGTTACTAGGATACGTGGTGATATCGTTCGATTTAAAGGCTCTAAATTAGGTAGGTAACGACCCTCCTTTCTTTTTTCTTGCGGCCTTTCAAAACTTTTTTCTCTTTTCTCTTTCCTCTTTTTTGCTTTCTTACATTTGCGCGCCGCCTCGAGTGTCCTAACATTCCATTCCACTAATCGCTTCCAGGAGCGGTTTGTTAGTGACTGGAATTGACTTTTCGTAGTTGCAATGGGGGACAGCGTGAACTGGGCCGCCGGCGGGGCGCCGTAAACGGGTGGGCCGGGTGGGTTAACGTGCACCCCAGTGATGCACCCGCTGTACCCCATGGCCCTCCGAAAAGTGTGACCCCTAGTGAATGCAGGTATCTCTCCCGGCGGCTAAAATCCCAGCAAGAGGGATTTTCTGGTCACTTGACAGGCTTCATGAAAACAAGGTACCTATACCCGGTGTCCCAAATAGCAACCAGGCTCTTTAAATCGACCGCAAAAATCGGTTTCTTAACCCATCGCGTTACGATTTTGTACAGCGTTGGCCACAGGTGGTGCATTTTTTCTATAAAATTCTCAAAAAACGAACTCTGAGGAAAAAGAAATAAAAAAAAGAAAAAGGCTTAACTCCTATGGAAACGCAGCGAAGCCACCGTTCTTCAAACCATAGGGCGCCCTATGGTTTGAAGACCGCGGTGGCTTCGCTAAAGGAGGACACAGCGCTCTGTCTGTGTCCTCCTTTACCCTGTCCGTTGTTTCTTGCGCTGTTTTAACCTTTAAAAAATGTGACATTAAGCAATGCAAAACGTCACGCTTGCAATGCAACTGGGGCCCGCCCCCCTCCCCCCCCCCCGAAATCTTCCATTTTGCTGGGGCCTCCTCTCCCCCTCCCCCTCATACAGCATTTTGTCATGGGCGCCCCCCCCCCTCCCCGAAACAAAATCCTGGCTACGTGCCTGCCTAGAGCCACTAAATGATCTGCGCCTAGAGTATTGCCATTCCGGTCCCCGACATTGTTGTTGGGGCCGCCATTTTGGTGCTTGCGCAGAGCAGACGCAGCTGCCGATCGTCATGATTCAAAGGTGCGACTTCCTCAGCATTAGATTCGGTGTTAGGAAGATCATGTAATATAGCTTTGCTCAGTCGCGAACTGTGTAAACGTTTGTGGAGGGCGGAAAAACGTTTCCTGTGATTTCAGATAAAGCTTCAGATAACTGGCAACCATGCCTTTAAGACACAATATGGGCAAGTGCCGTTACTCTGAAGCGTAACTTATTTAGTGGCACTAGCTGTCCCGATCTCGGGTGGGAGAGGCGTCTGCACTCGAGCGCGTCGTGCGTCGGCAGAAAACGGAGGCTAAACGTGCTCATTAGCGTCGCACAAGCGACGGCTGCCCGCGCCGCCCTGGGTCACGCTCCAGGTCCGGCCGCCGTCACTGAGTTCTCCCGAAAGACGCACGTGCCAAGTTCCGACGACGACGACGACTTGATCGCCACACTGGCTCTCCTCTCGCACCGCGCATTTGTGAACATTGAGAGACGCCTAGCTTGCCATAGCTGTGAAAGTATAATGAAAAGCGTCAACTGCACCGATAATGTTTTTTTTCTTTCTTAAGTGGGGAAGGTGTAGGGAAGGGGAGGGGGAGAGGGGACAGGGGGTGACAAGCGCGATGTGGTCTATATTTGAACCCAGGACATGGTTACCAACAATCGGACGAATAGCGTAAAATGACGGGTCTTATTTATCCCCTCTTGTTTTACGCGTAGCGATATAAAACAATATCGCGTAGACGAACATGGCAAAAATAGCGTTCGCCGAAACAACCTTTTACAAGCAACTTCGCCGTGAAAGATGAAAAAAAAAAGAAAAAAGAAACGTCTGCTTTTTTAACGTGTATGCTTAGATGCTGTTAATGGCATTATAGCACCCTCTGCTTATCCCGATTTATGGTATCGGCTCATCCAGGTATGCAGTATCGCAGTGCAGACCACTGGACCTGCAATGCCTGCAGTATATAATCAATAAAAAAAACGAACAAAAACATTTTGTAGAAAGATAAGCCCATCTCATAAAACAATCCCCCCATAAAAAAAAAGAAAAAAAAGGTCCATTGAAAAATTCGGCGTCCACCGGTGACTCATGCGATGACAAGTACTTGAACACCGGCCTTAAAGACGCCATGCTAACAAACTTCCTGCAGCTCGAGTCATTGTGTATAATGGGCGAGTACGGATGGAAGGAGGTGCTGAGCTCGCCGAGCGGTTATGCAAACAACGCGAGACGTGGCCTCATTGCGGTGTCTCCGTCTGCCGAAGTCAGTCGACCAGAAACCGTCTCGCACCTCACCGCTGCGCACATTCATCCGAGAGCAAGGCACCGCAGGCTCGCCAAAGATGCCCGTCCACACCGATTCCGTGCGCAGCGCCTACAACAGCGTCCTGGACGACCGCAACACGACCAACTGGTGCGTATTCTTCGGCATTGTGTTGCGAGCGCTGCAAGTGTCGCGATGTGCAAAACTCGAGCACATACCTTGTCCAACAAGATGCAGACAGCAAATATTATGCAACTCGTTTGGTTTCTGATTTCATGTTCGCCCGTCCCTGCGCTGCGCCACGAACATTTCTGGGCGTTGCCAGGAAAGTTCGCGGCAAGCGCACCCAAGCTCTGCACGACCGCGCACACTACTGCTTCAGAATACGTGTGGAATATGTCGGACTTGCGACGCAATTTTGAGCTGAAACTGACTTTTTTTCTTCTTTCAAACGCATATTAGCGGGTTTGCCTTGCATTCTGTCCCCCCCCCCCCCAATATTTGTGTTTTGTGTGTCGATCTTAATTGTAGTATTTCTGTTGTCACTCGCACGAAATTTTAACGCGTTTTAACAAGGTTCATATTATAAATGTGCCGGTTTTATTAAAAAAAAAACTAAAAACACCATAGACTACACCAATCTCTGACGAGGGTAGAGACAAAAAAACGTATATATAAGATTTTTATTCGCTCAAAGTGAAATCATTCAAAATTTTTAGCTTGTCCAAAATTATGTTGTTTTTAAGGGCGGACTTTTGGTACCCCCGAAAGAACTGTCAAACTGGAAGCCATAAAAAGGTCAAACATTTCGAGCCCTTTCCAACTTGAAACATGGGAGGGGTGCGATGTATTTTTAGACATTTTAACAAACATACAATTGACCCTAGCAGACAAGAAATGTGGTTGTAGTTACCAATCGCTGATTTGTTTTTAATCAAGACTAAAGACACGACGTTAGCTGCAAAAACAAAAATGTAAAAACGATTTGTCACCATAATGACATGGTCGCCCTTAAATATTAGGTGCACGCCTCGCCTCCGAGAAAATGAATGGGACGTGCTTACGTGTTTCAGAAACCTTTGGATAGTACTTCGTGCAGTAAAAATCATGGTTTCATTTTATATCTTCTTGGGTATCCTCAGGGCCTTTAAATCTGTCCTTCAAGGTTGATCAAACTGCTCCTTTGTGACACACGTGTGATCTAATTTCGATATCCGCATATTTAATTTCAGGAGCAATGCATATATCAAATAAAGGAACCAAGAAACTTTATTTTGTGTGTGTATTTCGCTAAATCCGGTCTTTCTAATGTATAAGACACCCGTTCGTTTTTGCATTGTTTTAGTGTTGTTGTTGTTTTGTTTCTTAACTCAACGTGACAGCTGCAGAAAACACCGAAACATTTCGAATAGCGTTAATAAGCCAGCTTGTTCTGCGCATAAGTTCATGGCCAGAACAAGACATCGAATGTTCTTTCGTCGACTCGTGCCACTCTTAGAGTTTTAAGATAGGGGGCCCCCAACGCTTTGCGTCTTTCGAGCAGCTTGGGGCGTCGCACAGAGTGGCACCCCAAGCTGCTTGTGGGACCCAAAGCGTTCGGGCCCCTGTTCTAAAGCTCTCTGACAGTCATCACAGTCACGCGATCGGGAAGGCAATGTCAGTAGCATGTGGAAGCGATTTTCGTCGCCGCACTAATAGACCTTTCCGGAAAATCCCACAAGGCCTCTCGCCAATCCCACATCGCACCGCGCGGCGCGGGGAATGGTGGAGTCGTTCCGTAGTACGCTCAGGCCGGCTGGTACGTTTCGTATATTCTCGAAGTGACTCAATTCCTTTTCTTTTAGCACTGCAAAATCAGAAGGAAAAAGAAAATAGAGAGACGGAGCACTTATTAAAGCCGACATACGTACCCTGTTTTGTTATCGTCCTACTTTGTTTGCATTCTGAAATCTCAAAATGCTAAACAAACATTAATCGCTCCTTCTATTTATGGGTACTCCTCCACGCGACGTACTACATCGGATTGCCGTAGTGCGTCGAAGAGACGATTGGAGGCGCTGCGTCTTTTCGAAACGGTCTATTGGCTACGAACGCGAATCCGAACCTTCGCCGTCGAATTGATTATTACCGAGCGCAAGCCGACTGGTGACGCAGTGCTCGGGCCCAATCCGTGAGCCGCATTTGGCAGTGACGCACTCGGCCCCGTTTGAGAGACATTTAGCCAGTACAAAACAACTGTTTGCCGGGGTCTTTGACGTACATCACGATAAGATATCAGAAAGTTTTGTGGAGCAGAAAATGAACGCAGAGTCCGCTTTTCGTTTGCAATATCTTATAACGGAAAGCATGTTTGCTTCCTATCCTCGTGTCTTAGTTCTCTTTGTGTTTCACTAAGAGACACGGAGTTAGTAAAATCCGAACACAATATCGTTTCATGGTTCCTTTAGTATACACTGATATACAAACCAGTATTACAAGACAAAAAGGATTGCTTGAAACTGTCAGCCATGGCCTAAGAGTTAAATGGATCAATCGCTTACTGAAAGTAAGTGCTCACACTAAAAATAAAACTCTTGCAACAACGTACATTCCAGGGCTCTTTTCACACACGACGATGGACATCTGAAAACTGCTTCGGTAGGAGATGACTTCGCAACGCTCAAGAAAACCCTAGAAGGTGAACTACGGGTGCTTTTGCTCCTCCGACTTCGAATCCCTTTGTTTGCACAGTATGCTGAGAGACCAAACGCACACCCATTTATAGTTAGTGTATATGTCCAGATTGAACATAGAAATATCTCAAGTCGGACAATTTACGAGTGTTCTAGATCGGGAGACACGTTCATGTACGCCAAACGCTTCGAACAAGTTAAACTAGAAGGCGCTCAAGCAGAACAGATTGTCGTTTTGCCACTCCAAAAACCAATAGCAGCTGCGGCAACGTTTGAAACAGGGAATGGAGTTTGTGAAACAGTAGGCCGAGTCACCATCATCACAAATCCTTTCCGTACGAACAACGACAGAGAGGCGCCACCGGATTTCAAATATGCATCGTACCGACTGCAGTGATGTGATTAGCCCAAATTACTTCTGCGCACCATTTGGAGCGCGTGTATAGATTCCGTTAAACCTAATGGTAGAGAAAATGCTGCTTTTAAGCCTCCTGCGTCGGCCTGTTCAACGGTTAGAGGATACCGTCTTTGCTTCTCTACTTCAGCATACCCTCTCAAACATGAACATTGGAAATTTGGAATGGCGAACGGTTTAAGTCTGCGCACCCAAAACGCTGAACTAGCTGTTTCGTTGTGTATGAAGCACCAGAAACAACAACAAGAATGCCTTGACACGAGAGTAGCGCCTTCCATCTAGTCCCTAAAGCTCCATTAGAGCAACTACTTTTGAAACGCACGCTGATCGATGAAAGGCATAACAGAGGTCTGCGTGAACTGTAATTCTAGCACTGAATGGAGAAGGAACGAAATACCATTCCAGTGGAATTATCTAATGGTAATGTACAAGCCATAAAGGCTGCAATTTGTTGATTTACCGTGCCGTCAAACTATCGTAAGCTTACATGGAAGCTGTAAGCTAATTAGTACATGACATCAAAATACAAAATATGTAATTTCTAGAACTCAGGAACCCTGTCGCTATATCTACATAACTTTAGCTGAAACCCGAAAAAAATAAAAATAGATATCCCGGCCTCTGACACACATAGCTTGTCTGGCATCACCGCGCATCCCTATATGTACTTGTGTAATAGCACTTTTTAGTAGCAAATTGCCATAATGAAATCAAGATTTTTTTTTTGCATAATTGCAAGTTGAGCTGCGGGGAAACAGCAGAGCTGGAAGTAACTAGCCGCAAATATGTAGGATCTCGCAAGTTTTACGTCAACGAAATGTTATTTTAAGCTGTTGTATAAATCACACAATTCAGATTTTTTTTTTTTTTTTCATCGGTAGAAACTAAAGTTATTGGTTCCGAAGTTTTATGCGGTTGTTGTTAGTGTAAATGTCGGTTCAATACGTCAACAGAACTCCCGGAGAAGCAGGTTTCGTGATTCGCCACGCGGCATGCAGAACATTAAGTAGAGCACGCTGCGATTCCGAAGAAGTAGAGCGGACTGGACGAAACTCGCTTTCCGTGGAGTGTCCGCTCTGCGAATGTCGCTTCCCTGCCACGCACCGGTGCCACGGGGGTAGCGCGTTCAACTGAGCTAGAGCTAACCCCATCCGCTGGCCCGTTGGACTTCGAACGATAAGGAACGTATCAGAATGAGAGCACCACTGCTCGCTAGGGACGTCGAATCGAATACGACGGTGTTCGAATCGATAATCAAGAGTAGCAAATATTTTGACGTATTTAGCCGGTGAAGGGAAACGAACAAAGACAACGAGCGCCAATATTTATATACAGGGTGCTTTTTTTTTTAATTAACAGATTTGTTAAAAAAAAAGTTATGAAAGCCAAACTTATGCGGTTTGTTCAGGTGAGTTATACGGCCAGGGGGACATAGTATATGGGGCTAATCATAACGATCCATCAGCCAATTAATTAAAATTCGTTAATTAACTTTTTTATTTAATGAAAATAGACATAAGGTTCCAATTAGAAACTTGCTGAGAGTTATCGAAAACCACTAAATCAGTCATTTTCAGAAAGACTTAGAGCGTGAGAAGCGTAGTAGTGCACTTAAGTTACCACTCGTGGAGCAGGTACAAGGCTAGCGGACGATTTTTCCGTCTCTTATCTAGCCGCAGCCTTGTACCTGCTCCACGAGTGGTAACTTTAGCGCACTACTGCGCTTCTCACGCGCTCAAAACCTTTATAAAAATTACTGATTTGGGGGTTTTGGATTACGCTAAGGAAATTTCTAATTGGAACCATGGGACTATTTTCACTAATTAAAAAGTTAATTCACAAATTTTAATTAATTAGCCGACTGATCGTTAGGATTAGCCCCATATTATGTCCCCCTGGCCGTATAACTGATCGAGTGCGACGGATCCGATGCGACTCCGGGGAAACTACAATCAGTTCGTAGCGAAATGGCGGCGCAGCACCGCCATTTAGAAACATTGCGCGACATAATGGTCCAATGTTACCACACGGATTATTACGGGAAAGTTAGTCTCATTTCCATCGAATAAGATTTCAACGATCGCTCAACCAGCGCGCGCCGCACTCTTATGCGGACCGCAAGTTCGTCAGCTTCTTGTGCAGGAGGTATCAATGACGTCATAACGTCGAACTCTGATTGGCTCTGTTTGGAATGATAGTGGGTAGACATCAATGCTAGCTGCCTTGAGGTCTACCCACTATCATTTCAATCGGAGCCAATCAGAACTCGGCGTTCCGACGTCAACGCAACCCCTACGCAAGAAGCAGACGAACTTGCGCGACGCTGGAGTCAGGATCGCGAGGCGGCTTGCCAATCGCACAAATGTCATTTGGTGGAAATGACATTAACTTTCCCCGTGACAGGGACCAATGGCATCTAGAATGGCGTCGTCGTCAGCGGATTTCCGACGCGCTCCAATCGGCAAACACGCTCCAGCTCGACAAGACTCAGCGCAAAGCGGCAGACGCGTTACTCTTGGCGTCGCCGCGTTCTAGCGTTGCGCTCGCTGCGAGATGCCGCAAAACGCGTTGGCGGCGACGCAGACGCGGGCAAGGCGGCGCTTTGCGATCCACTAGCGATAACGTTCCTTGTCTTCTAGGCGGTATCGATAAGGTGGACATGCACGTCGCACTACGGACACGAGCCCAAAACGTTGGAGGGTAAAGTTGCAGCCGTTCTTGTTTCCCAGGCCATGCAAGGGCCTTCGTGTACCTGCGGATCCAGTTGGGGGACGAGACGAGCAAGCGGTCCAAGTTTGTCTTCATCGCCTGGCTCACCGAAGGCGTCGGAGTGATACAGCGCGCCCGCATGAGCAGCGAGAAGGCGGAACTCAAGGAAATCATCACCGTGCGTATGCAGGCTCGTCGGTGGGCTGAGGAGCAAGGCGCCGAGAAACTGAAGGAGAGGAGGAGACGAGAACGCGCGGCGACGTCAGAACGCCGGGCTCTGATTGGAGTGGGTAGTGGGTAGACCTAAAGCTATGCGGAGCGCAAGTTCGTCTGCTTCTTGCGCAGGGGTTGCACTGACGTCAGAAAGCCAAGCTCTGATTGGCTCTGGTGGAGGGATAGTGGGTAGACCTCAATGCTAGCTGCCTTGAGGCCTACCCACTATCCTTCAATCACAGCCAATCAGAGCTCGGTGTCTTTCTGACGTCACCACAACTCCTGCAAAAGAAGCAGACGAACTTGCGCTCCGCATAGCTTTAGGCCTACCCACTACCCACTCCAATCAGAGCCCGGCGTTCTGACGTCGCCGCGCGTTCTCGTCTCCTCCTCTCCCTTTCTCGGTGCATACCACACGCGCAGATCGTCCCGAATTGAGTATTTATTGTACTACAGGCAAAGTAGAACTTTGCCCATGACGTATCCAGTTTTAAAAAAAATACTAAATGTTTTTTTTTTTTTTCGAATGAGCGGGGTTTGTCAATTGCTGTGTTACCAGTTACGGTCACGGTTGAGTGTGGTGGAACGCTTTACCGCATCACCGCCAAAAAAGGGTGATTTTGCCTTCTTATTCGAGGCATCATCTTTGACAGCACCTAGTTAACGCGCACGAGTATCTCGCGTGCTTGTACGACTTACCTGTACACATATTAGAAATTAAGATTCACCCAATTGTTTTCTACGTTTCGACAACGCAGCATGCATCCTTTTAAAAAAAACATCAACCTAAAACTGTTAAACAAATGTGAGAAAAAAATCTTCTATTGGGTTTTTGTTTGATCTTTGCGATGACGTACACGGCGAAGGAATTTAGGTGATTCGCGAGTTACATTTAATTTCTGCAAAATGTATGTTAATAAATTTTACATTTCTGTAAAATTTATGAACATTTATGAAATGTATTTTTACAACACTTGCAAATGCACTACGCAAATTTTCTTCTGAAAAAAAAAAAAAAAAAAAACGGAGCCCGGAAGTGGCAGAGACGAGCTCTCCTTCCTCACCGTGCCTTCTGCTTCTGACCTTGCTGTCATGCGAGTGACCGGGCGAAGGCTCTGTGCAGAGGCAAATTATGGGGTTCAGGTTCTGACGTCACAGGCAAAGCGATGCCCAGATCTATTTTGTTGCCTAATATCTGCCATCCCACTAAAACTAAACATTTATTCCTAACAAAACGCAAACGTACGTCGTTTTTTTTTTTTTTGGCTTGTTTTTTTATATATAAAAAAAGTTGCTTATGGGGGCCATAGTTGCGTGCTCTGACTGCGAAAGTCCGCAAATTCCTTTCGCACCGTCAAGACTGTTCTTCGTGGCAGACGATAACTTTCTTTACCCACAGCTCGTGATGATGGCGAAAATGATCATTCCCGACGAAAACGAAGACTGCCCGAAAACCAGAAGCACACACGTGATCACGTAACGACACATCCTTTTGGGGCAGCAAGAAACAGCGACGTGGTGCCAGTTCGGCGTGAAGCAATCCCACCTAAAAGACACGACGATGACGTCATGCGCAAGCCTCGTTTTCTATGCTCGTTGTCCCCTCAAGGAAAAAGGACCTTTTGCGCATTGTTCATACGCCGGGCGAAGTAGTTCTTATAAGATTTGGTTTTCGGAGGAAGAAGCGATGCTTTTGGTGTTTGAAACGTGTACTTCTTGATAACACTGACATAATCTAATCTAAAATGCACCTACATATAATTATCTACATAAAGGGGCAAATTAGTAATGCTCCGCGAGGACAGACTTTTCCTTAACTACGGTTCTTCAGGTGAAAACGAGTATAGGTGGTATTGCGTGGAGCCCCTTGACAAAACGCAAATTCTTTAATTTTTTTTTTAATTACGCAGTTTTTAATTTTAAAATTTGAAGGTAATGCCCATCATTTGCAGTCGTTCCGGACAATAAAACAAAAATGTATTTTGGGCTAACAATGTTTCTTTAAAGATTTTTTTTTTCGCAGATGTTTTAAAAGCCAACTCGCTCTTTCTCGCGCGAGTTGAAACGTGGTGACGCCAGTGTGTAAAGGGCCCCAACTGCTTCTGGTTCCGATCTAGAAGGCGGGTTTCGCAGTATTCCCGGAATCAAATACACACGCTTTCTTCTGGAAGTTGCCATTTATAGCACTGTCAGACAAAAGAATGACGAGTAAAAAATTGGGAAATATACGTGAACCGGGAGTGTGCTGGGGCTACCCAATAGATGGCGCCACTAAGTTTGTTGTCAAACAAGAAAAGGGGCGGATACCCAAAGTGCAATTCTTGAACACTAAATGGGAAATTTCTTAACTAGGGTGTGTACATACTTGTCCTTTCACTTCTTTGCAGAATTTCTCCGTAGAACTTCTGATTGAAGATCCTGCGGAGCTCACGGAAGACCACATAAAAGATACAGTCAGGAAAGCAGCCAGCGCAGATTATGGAACAAGCTCATAACAACCATATACTTAAAAGTCCCTAAAGTAGCAGCACTAAAAATACTTAAAGGAAACTGAAGCGGTTCTGTATTTGAGACAAAACACTTAATCATCTTCATTTGGCCTCCAGGATTACGAATATCGAGATTAGTTTTCAATTTGGTGCACGGAGGCTGCAGAAAGTAATTTTCAAAGTACCGCCGAAGACCCTCCTTCCCGGAGCGTGACGTCATAAAAGGAGTTTTCGGAATCTCCGCTCTCGCGCATCTTCAGCGCCAATCAAAAGCTATGCACGCGCACTCTTGCCATTTTCAAAAAGGTCAGAAAAAGACGTCACGACTGGTGCCAGTGCGGGGGAATATACCTGGCGAGCTTGCAATTGCAGGCGCTGCCCACACGAGCGACACGCGCTTGGCGGCCGAAAGATACTGGTATGACGTCACGACTGGTCGGAGGTTTTTCGCGTTTTCTCGCGTTTAGTTACATCTTCGGGGAAAACGAACGTGACATTCAGATTCACGGGATAAAAATACGCCATAATCCACCTCTAACGCGTATTTTTCAAGAACCTGTTCAGCTTCCCTTTAATAACATGTCCATATAGCAACTTCAGAGCAGGCCATCATAGCATTTTTCAATGACAGGTTATGGAAGTAAAAAACGCCTGTAGCAATATAACAGAGAAAAAAGAATGAAGTGGTCTACTATTGTTTTTTCTAAATACCATTAAAAGCTGTACACCTTTAAGAAATAAATTTACTGATCATACTATTGATGCTCGTAAACTTCAGCCATCATCCAGATCCCTTCAAACAACGTGGAAACCAAGAAAAGGGAGGTCAGGAGTGTGTTTGGTATTCCAATAATTGACATTTATTATCAAAGCTAGTACAATAAACATAACATATTCCAATTTAAAAATGTCTGACATAAGGCAAGACATTGCACATGAAAGTAAAATCCAAATTCAAACTACATCAATGAGGAAAAAAACACCAGATATGTAGTGTCAAACTGAGTTTGCTTGACTTGGCATGTGTAGTATTGTCAAAACACTAAAACCAGTTTTAAAGCCAAAAAAAGCCAAAACAATTCTGTTGGCATTCATCTGTGTGCAAGATGAAAATAGAACACACTTTTCGTCGCACAAGCAGAAAAGAAAAAGCAACATGCCCGAAGCTTACATAATCTGCACTGCACTGAATCACTACCAATCACAAAATTACAATTTTAGAACAATGTCCTGGCAGAGCTCAACCCCCCCCCCTTTCCAAAGATGTATTTCTAAAAATTTCATTTGCTTCAAGCTTAAATGTTTCAGCTGGCCTATTTGTGGAACATAATTCATCATACACATGCATAACAAATCAGGTTGCAATGCCTCTTTTCACACATATTTAAGTATGTAAAAACAATTAACGAATTGCAAGTTTACATACTCCAAACATCAAGCAGTGTTGAAAATGTATTAAAGGAGGTACAACCCTCTTATTCTTTCATACAAGATATAGTAAAAGAAGTGTTTAGAAACTGTGCAGATATTAATGCAGTTATCAGGGTTTCAATTCTTAATGCAGAGGTAAAAAGGTAGTGAAAATGCCAGGTCATCCTATTTAGGTAGCACCTGGCTTGATTTTCACATTCCATCTCCCAGAGCCACGAGGCATGATGTAATGTGTGTCCATAACCTTGAACTGGGAACTTCCTATGCCGAGTAGCAGCGTTTAGCTGGTGACTCAGCAGATCCAGCTGCCAAGAGTTGTAGTGCAGGACTGTAGTTGCTGTGGCAGCGACAGTCCAGAACACCAACCTTTTCAAGCTACCACCTTACAGTCTTCCCCGGTGCCTTCAAATGGCGTTTCTCGGCAAAAGTATTGGGGATTTGAAGGCAGCCATGAAAAATTCCTATATAATATTAAAAGGTATGTTTTCTAAAATACAAAATACAACTTTTCTTTCAAATTCAACAACAACAACAAAAAAAAACTAATCATGAGCCCAAGAATTATAAAAATTTCATGCTTTTAATGATAAAAATTGACACTCAAGGATCCCCGATTAGTTTTAACTATGTATCTGTACAGTCCCTATGGTTAGAAAGTTGTCAGAGACCACCAGAACCAATTACACAACAGGCATGATAAATTTGAATGAAAGTCAGTTTTCAAAGCATTTATAAATGCCCATTTGTAATTTATATTTTGTTTTTAAACATGGTTTCTTCCCAATTCTCACATGCTAAAAAACTTGTTTCTCCAGGGCCTAAAATAAGTAAACAAGTTGCACAAAAAGAAAGGCACCCACAAACATTAAAAAACAGTGTTTACGACCACTAGAGACCCCATCCTTGATTCAAACAAGGGAAAGTAATGCAACCTAAGATGTCGAACGGAGCTGAAGTCTAATGCCCTGAGCTGTCACTCGAAGGGCTCCGACAGAACATATTTATGCTTAAACAAGATATTAGCCTTAACACACATGCATTGAACGCATTGCAGCAAAATCATAAAATGGAGTATGGATGACTTATCGCAAAACACAAAACAAAAACACACTAAATGAGACTATTAATCTACAATGTCAAACCATCTTTATGAAGAAAAAAAAAATTGGCAAGGATGCAGCTTATATTCCTTGATTTGACACTTCATAATTTTACTTCATAGAAAACTTCAAAGCGTACAGAAACCCAAAATACAAAATCTAATGCACCTGCCCCGAGACTACACTAGTCTAATCTTCTTGGTTGCACTTTCCACGTCGGTGCCATTGATGCTGCAGCAGGAAGAAAGCTCCTTCAGAAGCGGATTCTTTGAACAATGTCCAAACAGGGTCAGAAGAAGAGCGACTCCATAGCCAGTGGCCCTTTCACCCTGGAAATGTTTAGCTGTGTTAGCAAAACGCTACTGAGGCCGTATAAATTCTATGCAAGGAGGAGGTAAGCAGCCAACTCTTATACTGGAACTGCTTTTATGGAATTAAACCTTTATAATAAGCAAGTGTGTCCAAAGGCTACTACTATGAAGTCATGTTTGGAACATACAGGGTGTTTTTTTTAGGCTTTACAGACTTGTTTTAAAAAGTCATGAAAGCTACACAAATGCGGAAGACTATGTTTTCACACCGCCAGCCTTGCACCTGTTGCACGACTGGTAACTTTAGTACGCTTCCCACGCACTCCAAATCCTAAAATTTACTGATTTTGAGTTTTTTTATGACGCTCAGCAAGTTTCTAACTGAAACAATACATTTATTTTCACTAATTAAAAAGCTCATCAACAAATGTTCGCTAATTATCCGACTTATCGTGACGATAGCCCCTTGTGTTATTTCCCTCTGGCTGTATAACTCACTTGCACAGTCTGCATTAGTGTAGCTTTCACGGCTTTTTTTTTTTTTTTTTAAACAACCTGTAAAGTTTAATTAAACACCCTGTATATTTGCAACTCCAGCGAAATGCCAAGTAACGGCAGCATAGAGAAGCTTGCCACGGCCGTCTGCTTTTGCTGCTTGACCCTTAACAACATCATTTCCTATGCTTGTTTTTAAGATCAAATAAAGAATCACTAATAAGCGATTGTCATAACGAAATAGGGACAGATAAGGACATTGGAAAAGTTTACCAGCGTGCCACTTTTGTTAAACAGCAAGATGAAAAGCAATGCCACGTTGCAACACATATGTTCTCGTCGGAGCTCGTAGCGAAGATTCATTTAAATGATGTTTGGCCAAAAAAGTCACCTCAGCAAGAGAGAAATATAAGTAAATGTTGAGAAGATGTCTGTTTTTACAATGTTTAGTCAAAAAAGATATCAGAGCCCTATGCATTTAATTCACATATTTTTTGCCGTCCGACCGACTTCGAATTAACAAGGTACTCCTGTACTCATTTTTGAGATACCCATTTCTGAAAAGGTCAACTTAAAAGTGGCAATATACGGAAGCTTGCCAGGCAAAAACAAAGATTGGTCTTGTGTTTCAAACAATTTCACACCCTATGTATGCAAGTCATTATGCACAGATTTTTGAAACATTGCAGAGATTTTGTCATGCCGACGACCAAGAGCCTGAGTTTATCGATCCCAATCTCCTGAAATGATAGAGCCAGCTGTCGCTGCATGAAAAGTCAATGCTCAAATGTAGCATAATCTTCTGGCCACTGGCATGCCAAACAACCCCATTCGTTGGCAAGTTGGCACTGCATGCTTGTTGGATCCACGAGAGAACAGGGCACAACTGTAGTATGCATTATTTTTCGTTTTCGCACAATGCCACCATCGTTAAACATGTCCAGTATTTCTTTCCATCGTTTATGATGCCTGTCAATGCACTCTTGGCAATGCCATACTTGTGTTTACCTACGCCAGTATCTCAACTTTTGTTTCAAAAAATGCTGATTGGCATCGTAGGTTTAGCTGCTGAGTGTATAGTTGCAACTACACCGTGATCCCTCCGGCATAGATCGTAATGAATGTTAGAGCTTTCACTAAAGCCAGTGAAAAGGGTATGTCGCACATGCCACAATGACATAGGAACTCCAAAGCTCCTAAGTGTCGGCCGAACCGCCAAAGCCAAAAGCCTCGCGCTAAATCTTACTCAGGTAGATAAGTTTCTTTAGCGGGTCATATCATATAGCAAAGCCGGATGTGGGTAGTTTTATCGACAGCCGAGGTACAAGACAGTTACTCTGGAGCGAGACCTAGGGAATTCTAGAACATAACTGAAATCCACCCATATTTTCTCATTGGCCAATAGAAAGATGGTGCTATGGTGGGAAACTCTCCATCTTTACACTCGTGCCATTCATTCCACGGCATCCATGCAATGCTGGCCTGTGCTGCAGCTGGCCAGTTGGCCTACTGCTTCATTTCAGACACGACGGGTACAGGGATGAAAAGACGCTCAGGTCGCCACAGACGTTTGAGGCTGTGTTCCAAAATTTACTCTATCTTACTCCAGGGTAAGGGTTTTGTACTTTGGCGCTCTAAAACAAACCCGCGTCCAGCACTTTTCAACCTCTGTTGTCGCGTAACATGACCCGCCAGGGTAACTCAGATCCATTTGGGTAAGATTTGAAACAAAGACTGAATCATCCAAAATGCATGCGAAAAGTCTTTTGGTATAGCAAATTTTTTTTTTTTTGTTCTTTTTTGTTTTTTATTGCATTGCATTTATGGAAAACCAACCAAACGTTTACATTTCGTTTGGCATAACCAAGAATTCAGCTAAAGCGAGTCTACCGTACTCCATGTGAAGAAAGCCTTTACAATTAAGAGCGCCCCTCCAGCAGCTCTCATAATGCTTTCGAAAAAAAACCATGATAGATAAAGCTAAGGAAAGAAACACAACTCACGCAGTGCACAGGATAAGCCATGTCGATGTGCATCCAGATGCCGGGAAACTCGAAGCCAAGATGAGAACAGATGAACAGGCCAGCACATGATGGCTGGGCATTGTTGCGGTCCTGGAGAGACCAAAAGCACACTAAACGAAACCAAATTGGACATTCGTGTTTTTACAGAAGTAGGTCGGTCTGCTTTTGAGGTCGACACTGGTTACGATGTAGATGAGCCATTTAACCAGTGCTGTACGACTGCTAGCCTGGGGTCTCTGACGTGCACCACGCAGTAGTGGTACACGACTGCACGCCAGTACAATGCCAATCCAGATCAAAATGGGCAGGGGTGGGGATTGAACCCAGGATCCTTGGGTTCTGCAGCGCGAGCTTTTCGCTCCACGTGCTCCGAGCTGCGGTGCGCTAATGCACTCGGCCACTGATCCCCCCAAGAGCATGTTCAAAACCTGCACCTGCCATGTGAGTTGATGTATGTCTCCATATTACTGCTTTCAGTGGCACAAAAGCAACACTCGCACAATTCCGAAGGATATTGAACAGCGTAAGAAGTGCAGCAGCATTGAAAACAGTGTGAATCCTACTTAGCATGTGAGACAACTGCAAGATATATAATCGAAATCAATAAAGAAAAGAACTTCCAAGTAAATAGTTTCTAGCTCCAAGAAATTGTGATGACAGCGGTTGATGCATATCACGAAAATATTACGACAGCAGTGCCCAGGGATCAAAATACTCTCCAGGATCTAAGCTATTAACCGACACTATGCAACATTTCTTTGACAATTGGAGATGATAGCACTGTGGCATGCAACAACTGCACAGCTGCACTTTGTTAGCAAAATTCTTGGAAAGGAATTTTTGTTTTCTTCTTTCGAATAGCATTTTTAGCTCAGCCCAAGTTGACATAATTACATTAACCTTGGCTGAGCTAGATTTTACTTATAAAACATGGGATTATGTATTTTTCCTTTTGGAACAAAGTAGCACCATGCTCTAAATCAGATCCTCGACAATATCAATATGAAATATGTAAAAAAAATGCCATTAACACTAAAGGCAGCCATAAGAGTATACTACCGTAATATCCTCAGAGATAGCCCACCTAAAATCGAAAGCAAATCGAGAGAAAATAAGAAGGGGGCTAACTTTTGGTGTGCGATCAAAAAAATTTTAAAAATGCTAGTTTAAGATTTTGTGACCCGCAAAACTTGTGATTGCAGGAAGAAGCGACGAACCAAAGACGACCGTCCTCCCCAGTCAGCAATGTTCGCTTATCTCCCGTCGTAGCTAAGTAACACCATTTCTGCCGAGGTCACAATTGGCCAGGGCCCTGCAATTACTAGAAGAGGGCTATCTTTCTGTTTTTAAAAGAATAGGAAATCGTGTCAAAAATAGGCGCGGGTTATCTTTCGGGGGTGGGACATCTCTCGGGAGGTAGTAAGGTACATGACACTGCGAGCTAAAATATCCAACTGTCAGCACAGCTCATATTGGCACCATTATCATTAGTGATACAATATGCACAAAACTGAAGAGCTAGTCTAAAGCTAATACTACCTCTGGTGAGTAGGTAATACACAAACCACAAGCAGACACTGGTCCCAGATAAAAACTCACTGTGCCACAGTGTAAACATCAATGAACCATTTGCAAAATTCCCAAGCACCAAGCAGCATGTAGAGTTTGTAGTTACACATGTTGCATGTGTCTACAGTGGTAATTCTCTAAAGGAACTTTGCACATGCATTTGTCATTGTCTTATCTTAGTCATTTACTTGGAATCTTCCACACAGAGAAGTCAAGTGCATCTGGCATGTGTAACTACACTCTCAGCATGCTCCATGGAGCTTGAGAATTTTTCAAATGGCCGATTGCAGGGGTCAGCAACCGTCGGCCCGTGAGGGCATATGATACTACAGACCTTGTTTAATTGCACATATTATTTCTGAAACAGCACACCAGGGGGTTAGTTTTCCATGTATGTTCACTGTATGTACCACCTATCCACAGTTGTTGTGCACCAAAGTGATGCATTGAGAAGCAATAATTAAGGTTATTGTATCCAGGATAAAGTGCTCAGAATCACGATTTTGACCAATGTCAATTTCAACAGTTTCTGTCACACACATGCTTACTATAGAAATTCTGGCCAAGTGACTGGTGAGAATTTTAGCATAAATCTTGTAGGCCATCATTACAAAGAGCAATTGGACTAATGGCTTTTAGTTTGTCTGGCTGTTTGGATGTTGTAATCATAACTATGTGCCCTTGAAAATGATGGAGGCAGAACCTGGGCCCCAAAAGCCTCGCAAGATACAGCATGCAGCACAAGGCATAGCAGTTCACTGTGCGTCATATCATTTTGTTCAGAAACTGATTCCCCCCGGTTTTTCATGTGGCCTGCTCCGTGTCCGCGTTGCGGCGATTTGGCCCGCCGCAGCGAAAAGGTTGCCGACCCCTGGTCTATTGCATAATGTAAAAGAAAACCTGTAAGAGTGCCCCATATGTTGAAGGACACCTCCAGTTAAAACAAACTTTTCCAACTTTTCTCAGCTATAACTGATTATGGGAGAAGCAGTTTTTCTGCAGTGATACTTTTGTCACACTTGGCCCCTACCACGCGACCGATTTGTGCAGATTTTTAATGGAACTGCCCTTTCAAAGCAGTTTCTCCACCAGCTGCTACCACCACCAGAACAAAACTGTCACACTGAACACGAACTCACAGCCACTGAGTTCTTCATGTCAGCCAAGGCGCTGGCGAACTCGCTGAAATGAAGCTCTGGTGCAAACGGCATGGCGTGGATCAGGTCTCCGGATACGATGCCCGAGCGCACGCACAGCTCCTCCCATTCGGAGGAGTTGGTGACCACCGCCGCGTGGTACTTGCCCGTGGCTATGCCTTGGGCCCCCGTCAGCGTGGCCACGTCCACAATGATGTTCGCCTTGAGGTCCTTGTGTGCGTAAGCCACCTGCACCCATTCCACCAAGGGCCATTCGAGATGCTCACCACCGCCACCCAAAATCATACCCCAATCGCCTTCACCGTTGAGACAATCCTTTCTAAGCAACCATCAATAGTCAAGCAGGAGCCCACAGTTGTACAGGCACTCGCCCATAGTTTTTTTTTAAACGTCTTCACGGAATATGTAATCGTATTTCAGCCAAAGCAGGAACACGACCCAGAGTTTTGTCACATAAAGTTTTAATACTGGAAGAGCAGTTCAGAATTCTAGCGAACTAGCAACACAGTGAACAGCAGTGTTGCCAATTTAATGGTTCTCCCACTAAATTAAGCAGTTTTCATGCGTCGTCTAGTGGGGGAATTGATGTTTTGCAGGCGGCGGGATTTTTAGCAATTTTCAAATCATGTTAGCATTTTTTTTTCTGGTAGTCTAAAATGTTCTAGAGTTAACATTTATCAATCATAAATAGCTTAATTTCTGTGGTAAGTTAAAGTCATGAGGTTGTCATCTTTGCTTATCCTCTCAGAAAAATCGGCGTCGGTGAGAGTAACGCTTGCGACGCCATTGAGTTGTAAAAACTCAATGGAAAACCTTGAAACATGCTTTCTACTGATTTGTGCATGAATGCAGAAATTAATTTTCCAAGTCTGCCAAACGACACAGGCCCAGTAAACTATGCACGAGAATTTGGAAAACAAGGGCCGTAGAATTCCAAACTTCGAGACCAGTTACTGGAAGCTCCAAGCGACGTTTCACGAGTCAAGCTGCTCTACTGAAAAATGTAACTTTTCGCAAAACATATAAATTTGATCACTGAAGCTAGGACTGCTGCCAAATACTGCTCTAAATATCGGACCGATGGAGGTGTACGTTGGCAGGTATGGCAAACTAACACCACCGGTAACAGTAAAATCATGCAGTGGACATTGTTCTGTGCATGGAAGTGATCTGAGTCAAACAACATAGTTCCCTTCAAAGGTTTTTTTTTTTTAATTTATTGTACTGCTTTTAGACTAATTATAGCAGGAATTTGTGTTAAAAAGTCATTCTTCAATGCACCCGAACTTTTGCGGTTTTTAAAGATTCCTGCTGCTGGTTTTTTGATTTTGGAGTTGGCAAGACCGGTGAAGAAAAAGACAGGAAGACATCTGCATTCGCCTATCTCACACTGAACACCACACATAACTATATTGTGCTTATCTCTTATTGAATTCATGTCTTTTCTTGAAAAACATGAGTCGCTCACCCAACAATGATGTTTCTGCATTATAGAGTTGCATCCCCGTGAGTGGAACTCTTAATTAACCCTAGATTTTAAACATCTATTATGACCAATAAGACTTAAGATATTTCGATATGAGGACGAGTTGTGTGCAAGACAAGACTGTGCCCGATTTGCTGCTAACCAAAAGCAGTGTTTCCGTTGACACCGAAGCTCAATGGCATGACTTCGAAATTTATGAAACAAAATTAGAGTATGCAGACGTTTATAGATCTACATGCAATGGATTTTCAGGTTCGAGTCAAATGCTAGTCTGATTATTTTAGACGTTGCAATTAATATTTTGTTTTACAAAATATGATAACTGCAATGGAAAAAAAAATAAACTACACCTTGTTAAATTCGAAAACAAGTTTCCCTTGATCACTGATGCATTTCCACTGTCTTTAGATATATTTAGGCACTGTTACAATACCAGAAGTGTTTCATAAATGGTTTCCAAAATAAAAGATGTAGCAAAAATCATTGAGGCTCCTACTGTCAAGCGAAGGCACATGAGCGATGAAAACGGGCGCCGCGCAGCAGTATCATAGCAACCAGTGCTGGCGTCTCTATACGGTATCACTTCCGCGCGGCGCTCCGGCACTCGGATCTGGTCGATACAGATAAAGCCGCGCGGTGCACCGGTGGTCCGCCTAGTGGTGAGCAGTGAACGATGCACAGCACCCAGTTTCATTGCTCATGTGTTCCATGCTTTAGGGGGAAAAGTGGACTGAGAGACAATTACATATTTAAAAAAACTAAAATTTTTATAAAATGTTCAAATACTAACATTCAACTTGTTATCCTTCAAAACAATATTAACTTTTAAATATATAAGAACATCAAGCCATCGGAACCAGCAGCGCTACACTTTTACAAGTAGCTTCATGCAGGCACGTAGCCAGGGGGGCCCCATGGGGCCCAGCCCCCCCCCCCCTTTCCCCCCAAAATCTTCCATTTTGCTGGGACCTCTTCTCCCCCTCCCCCTCATACAGCATTTCGTCATGGGCAGGCCCCCCTCCCCCCTTGCTGAAACAAAATCATGGCTACGTGCCTAGCCTCATGCAAATCTTGCTTGAAAGCCACTCGAGCAACTTGGTCAGAGAATCGTCTAGCACAAGTTTCGATGCCAAATGCACCCAGGATGCCAAAGACCTCCTGCAGGAGTACTTTCCTTCTTTTCAAGAACTAACAATGTGCCATATTTTATATCATTAAGGAAATATGTGGCATCACAATCACACTTTTTTTATAGCATAACCTCGAGACTTTGCCATGCATCGAACATGGAGAGGTCACAAGGGGCATCTAAAATTCATAAAATCAGTTTTTAATCACAGGAAGAGGCAAGAGAGCAAGCTACTCTAAACGTTTCTGGAGGAGAGTAGAAATAAGGAACAAACGCAAGGGAGACAGACGGCACTCATGTTTGTCTGTCATGTTTGAATTGGTCTCTCATTTGTATTCGCATTCGAGTGTTCCAGAGGTTTTTGACCCTGTTCAGATGCTTTTCTCTCTTCCTCACTGCTTTCATAAACTAATGATGAATTTTGCTAACAATAGCCTCAGTTTACCACAACAATTTTAATCGGATGAAGGAAAACTACCTCACCCCATCACCAACTACCAGACGCCCTTCTGCATCAGTGTTGTTGATCTCAACAGTTCTGAAAGTAGGTCAAACATAAAGCAACGTCACTTGGTCGGTAAGCATTGAAAAAGACCTGCATAGCAAGCTGGTAAACCAGGCTGACAAATGCGAACAATCTCTATTCCGTCATTCAGTTTAGCCAAAGATAGAAAATGGCTCTCAAAAGCACAGTTTTAAACAGTGAAAACTTAGCCTGATTAAAAATGGCATGCTTGCAATTTTTGGAAGTAATCCATTACTATTTTAAGTAATTGTGTAATTGCCAATTACATTAGTAATTACTGTAATCTAACTATAAAATATCTGGTGCCCGTTTTCATAGCTCCTGTATGCCTGCTTTGCCCCGTTGAGTGCACATCTCGCCGAGCACCGGTGCACCGCAGAGCACTAACACCTGCAGAAGCAAGCTCCGCAGGAGTTGCCTTTCTGCAGTGCACCGGTGTTCGGAAAGAAGCATACTCAATGGGGTCGCAAGAACAAAAAAGTATGAATTACACGAAAACGTCATTCGAATTAAGCAGCTTATGAAGTATGAAATATCAGAAGTATGAAATATCAGAGTTCGAATTATCACAAGCCTAGTGTATATTGTTTTTCTTCTTTTTGGGGCAGGAGCATGTGCTCAGTGTCTATGTGTAACTTTCACACCTTCACACCAATTATAGTGCTTGAAACTCTGAAACCATGAGTGAACAAGCACGGACTGATCAAATCTTCATAATTATTTGATCATGTGCAAAGCTAGAGTCACTAATCATTTCTGTAACAGTTCATTAAACTGCACTACATTTTAGGTGATGGCACATGACTGCGAAGAAGGCACAAGGTGATCAAATGATAGCCCCTACTTATACCTCCCATATTTCCACAACTTAAAGTCGAGCTTATGCATGATGGCAAAATTGTATTTTCTGTGCACATTTTTTGTCAATACCTGAGAAAGAGGCATGGGTATAAGCGTACAAGATTCGGAGAGCTTTGATATGTGCAAGTAGCCACAAAACCAAAGCTCTGTTCAAACGTGTGCTCGTATTCATGCCTTTTTCGATATCTGCACATAACTTCACTTTTTGTCTAGATTAAATATTTTTTCTGGAAGGACCACGATAAAGTTGATCACGTGGACAATGAAAAGTAAAGTAGTATTGCAATTCCTGTTTTAAAAACACTAAATTTGTGTCCATTTATATCTTTAGAAATGTGTGGGTGAAGGAACATGAAAGTTATTTGTAATGTAACAAATAAAGTAATAAATGATTTTATAATAAAAGTAATTAGTAATGGTAACCAACTACATTTAAGACTGAGTAGCTTGTAGCTGCAATTCATTATATTTTTTCAAGTAATGAGCACAAATCTGCATATCTGGTGTCTCCACTGTACTGTAGCAAGGGTGAATTGAAAACAAAAAATATAAATGAATGTCTTAGTTGGGCATTTTACAGGGACTTGAATCCCGTGATGAGAAGAGACAAGGCCATTTGCTGTGGCAGTTTGCGTGATGGTTCGTCGTGCACAGCTGGCCACCAACTCTGCGTGTGTGAGCACAACAGCGACACGGAAGAGAAGAGCATGAGGCTATGTCAGAGGCAGCAGGACGTAGAAGTGGAAGGCCGTTAGGCGACAGACCCAAACTTTTCCTAGCTTCCCTTTGCCTGGTCCTAAGCACTTGCAAGTTCTAAACCTCCACTGAAAGCTGGTGTATGTGTTCCTGGGCACCTCCGAGGACCACGGCAGTGCCATCTTCCCGAGCGTGCCACCCCCGACGCCGACGATGCCCCACTTCTACCTCAAGTCTACCAGCCTCAACCTCAGCCCTCAGCTCGTCAGCACTTACTTCCATCACCCCAATACCCAGCGCCCTACAAGACAGTGAACTGGTAAGTTTCTGAGTGAACTATCAAGTTACTTTTTGGCGAGCCTTACGGAATAATGCCTCTACTGTAAGCAATTTTAGAGCGCAGCTCTTAGGCGCCCGTTTCCGGCTTGAGCGGCGTGTCGCCCTCGGCGTCGCCGTCGCCGTCGGCCGTAACCGCGCGGTGCATGATGGGTAATTTTCCCCGCTAAATTTAGCGGAAAATTTTCCCCGTTAAATCTAGCGGAAAATTTTCCTCGCTAAATCTAGCGGAAAATTTTCCCCGCTAAATCTAGCGGAAAATTTTCTCCGCTAAATCTAGCAGAAAATTTTCCCCGCTAAATTTTGCGGAAAATTTTCCCCACTAGATTTAGCGGGAAAAATTTTCCGCTAGATTTAGCGAAGAAAATTTTCCTCTAGATTTAGCGGGGAAAATTTTCCGCTAGATTTAGCGGGGAAAATTTTTCGCTAAATTTAGCGGGGAAAATTACCCATCATGCACCGCGCGGTTACGCCGACGCCGACGGCGACAGCGTCGCCGTCCTCCTCCCCTTCCTCGAGGTCACGTGACCCCCAGGCCACGTGACCCCCCCCCCCCCCTCCCCGTGCCTTCCCCTGCTCCTCAAGAGCTGCGCTCTAATTCGGCGTTACAGGGAGTTGTAAACGGCTTTCATTTTTTTATCGGAACGTTAATAATGTCTGTCTCATCGTAGAACATATCTTTTGTAATTTGCTTGCTTAATAAAGAGTGTTCTTTTGCGCGTGCAAGCGACCTCGTCTCTCTCCATTACAGGAATCAAATCCCTATAAAATAGACTATAAAAGCCATGAACCTTGTGTAACCCTTAAAGTCACTCTCCTGACGTGCACATATATCACATACTTTTTGTATCAGCATGCTAACACCTCAATAACTGCTTGCTCTCTATATAAATGGGAATACTAATGGCTCATCATGCTCAATAGACACCATCAAGCAACAGTCTCTCAGCCTTGATAGAGTGCATGATTCACTGGAGGACAAAAAAGAACAATGAAAAAGCTCTGCGGTCCCCGAGAAACCCAACACTTAGAATCAGGAGTGTGAGAATTAGTAAGCTGAATTTAGTGAGGTATTTGATATGTGGTCACTGTAGATACAATTTGAAGAAAAAGCTTCATAGCACAAGAAACTATCTATGGAAAAAGAAGAGCTGTGATACACGCTGATGCAATATAAGAATGCATGAAACAACGATTTTCTTTCAGCCAGTTTTCAACTCATTCTTTTCGTTCATGATTTAAAAGACACATGCAAAGGAAAAAAACATTTTTTTTAAACAGCTTATATGGAAAGAGGATGTCATAAAACGATTTTACAACAAAGAAAAAAATGTTTAGAGCTATATTCATGGCGCTATACGAATTTGTAGTTGGCGCCCCAGGCGCCGCAGAAAAGTGGCCCTTATTTATCACGCGACTGGCTCCTTATTTATCACGTGGTGCTTGCGCTCTTTCGAAAGCTTTCTATGGCCTCTAAAAGTAACTTATTCATCTTTGTCTGAAGTATAACAGAAAACTAAGATTAATAAGTAACTTTTAGAGCCCAAAGGAAACTCCTGAAAAAGTGCAAGCCGACGTGAAAGACCTGTGCGCCGGTCAGATGACGGCGGCGGCGCCCCAAAGCAGACGAACTTGTGCGGCGGCGGCAACGGCGGCGTGGAGAAAGGCGTTGAAGCGGCGTCGCACAACGCTCAGCGTGCGGCGGCAGCGTGACTCTGCAGCGCCGACAACGGAGCCCGGCGGCGCGCGGGCCTACCACGTGGCCAGCGCCGGCTCCCACGGGCGCCAACTACAAATTCGTTTTGCGCCGTAAATATAGCGCTAAATTTTTTTTTCTTCGTTGTAAATTCGTTTTACAATATTCTTTTTCCATCTGGCCTGCTCAAAAAAAAAAAAGTTTTTTTTCCTTTGCATATGTTCTTTAAGACAACCCTGAGACAGGGGAAACAAGAAGGAAAAACAAGAAGGCCCTCAGTTTGAGGCTTCGTCGTGTTTCTACTTGTTTTTCCTGTCTCAGGGTAGTCAGTAAATCATAAATGTAAACCAGCTCGCCTGCATCTTATCACTCATTTCAGTAAATCTTTTCGTGCTTGCGGATTGGCAATTGCCTAACTGCAGCATTGTTTGGCTAATGCAAGCACCTGCCCTTCACCCCTTCCCTAGCAATAATTCTTAAAAAACACATGCAAAGAAAAAAAAATTTTTTTTAAATAGCCTAGATGGAAAAAGTATGTTATAAAACGAATTTACAAAGAAGAAAGAAAATTTTTAGAGCTATATTTACGGTGCAAAACGAATTTGTAGTTGGCGCACGCGGGAGCCGCCGCTGGTCACGTGGTAGACCTGTGCGTCGCCGCCGCCGCACGCTGAGCATTTTGCGCCGCCGCTTCAACGCGTTTCTTCACGCCGCCGTCGCCACCGCCGCACAAGTTCGTCTGCTTCGGGCGCCGCCGCCGTCATCTGACCGGCGCACAAGTCTATCACGTCTGCTCGCGCTTTTCAAAAGCTTCATTTGGGTTCTAAAAGTTACTTATTAATCTTTGTTTTTTGTTGCACTTCAAACGAAGATGAATAAGTAACTTTTCGAGACCATAGGAAGCTTCCGAAAGAGTGCAAGTACCACGTGACAAATAGGGGCCAGTCACGTGATAAATATGGGCCACTTTTCCGCGGCGCCCATGGCCGCCAACTACAAATTCGTATAGCGCCGTAAATATAGCTCTAAAAAATTTATTTTTCGTTGTAAATTCGCTTTATGACTTCCTTTTCCCAACCCGGTTGTTAAAAAAAAAGCTTTTTTTTTCTTTTCATGTGTCCTTTAAAAAACAGGTGCTTAGAATCCTGTAAAAATGGTATACACGTGAAACAAAAACTAATACGAAAATATTTATACTCAAACTGCTAGAAGAACATGTCAATACCGTTAAGGGAGTGAGTATGGTCAACGAAAATGGCAGGCCAAACATTTGACAGATACCCATCGCCTACCTTCCTGAATACATGGTGATGATGTCATCTGGTCGAATGGCATTTGGACCTACTGCATTCTCAGCCAAGCAAAAGATGGCATGGAGGTTATCGCTGAATCCCTATAAAATGAACAGAAACAGCGTCCCGACACAATAGCAATAAGTCAATTGCACATTTGTCAATGTTTATTAGTTGGAAAAACCTGCACACACTTTTCGATTCACACTTATTCTGGGAAGATACCTAATTCACGGACCATGGAGACCAAAAATGTATACACCGCACTCTCTGCGGAAACAAGCCAGGAACGAAGACCTTTCTGCTCGTTTCAAAGATTCCTTTCCAAGGGGCTCATTAAAAGAATCTGATATGGGAATTTCTGTACAAATGCCCGGGTGACTGGAAATTAAAGTGGGCATCATGTGGAAATTCATGCACTGCCATGTGATACTGACTTACTGGCGATGCTTCACTTCGCATGGTCTCTACTTTCTTCAGAAATGTTGAAGGCGATCTGTCTGTCTGTTTCAATAAGACCTGAATGCAAAGAAGCAGATTTTTCCTTTCTGTGTTTTAATATTCAGCACCACTGAGCATATTTTTCATTTGTTGCGGATAGGAAAGAGGCACAAATGCAGTTGTAATACTTGGGGTAAAATGAAGTGTCTATTGCAGTTGTTGTCAAATGGGGGTCCGTGGACCATTTGGGGTCCCTGAAGGCTTTTTTAGGGTCCGTGAAGCTCTCGATCATCTGTCAAGCCGAGCAATAAAGCTTAATTTTATTTTATTGATGATGACTGTCCCACAGAGCTAAAAAGACCAAACCATTAGCGCCCAGTGAGTAGGGTTGATTATTCCCCATTTCAAAGCTTCAACATAGGTATGCATACACTAGTTTTCCTCATTAACCCTTTTGTCATTCATTGTAATTGCCCATTACCTCCCCTTCCCCCCGGTGGATGGGATCCCCCATCTATACTTCGTTTCAGCTTCCGTCCGAGCGCGGCCGATGCTATGAGCCAAAGGGCCACTCAAACAGAGCAAAAAGCGCAGCGTCATGGCGTGCTCTCTACGCTTGATGGGACTAGCCGGCGGAGGAGCACGCACAGAGAGACGGCGAATACCGGCTGGTCCTATCAACTGCAGAGAGCACGCCATGACGTTGTACCTCTTTCACTGTTTGATTGGCCCCTCGGCTCATAACATCGGCCGCGCTTGGACCTAAGCTGAAACGAAGTTTAGTGATGCTACTGCAAAATTCCGATTTGGAGCACCTAAAAACGAATTTTGGAGCACTTTGGAGCACCTAAAAATAGCCTTTGGAGCACTTTGGAACACATATATGTGCAATTTAGAGCTCTTTTGAGCACGTAAATAGCAATTTCCAAAGTACTATTGAGCATGCAGTTATGAAATCGTACGATCACCTAAATTTAGTTAAAATAATTGTAACGTTTGTAAATGTACTACCTACTAGCGTCTTTTTTTTTTTTTTTGCTGAAGTTTACATAAGTTATTTCGTAATGTTGGTCTCCCCAGGCTTAACTACAAAAAAATGCATCTTTCATAAAAATCCAATGTGAGGGATTACTAAACAGATCTTTCTTAGATTAAAAAAGTTGACACAACTGTTGATGTAACTTACTGTGCTTTGTTTCTTTTTGAAACACAAAGAACCTATCAAAGGCCCATTCGAGACCGGTTATAACGAAGTCAATGGGAATCGGAAATCCCTTCGCTATATCTGCTTCTTCGTTATATCTCGACTCTAAAAGTAAACCCCTCCCCCCAAAAAAGATAGCACGGGGCGTCACGGGCACATGTTTATCGTGCTTGCAGAAAGCGGTCGAGGATTCTATGCATGCGCTCTCTGCTAGATCGGAGCAGCTTCTCGCCAACTGCGAGAAGCTCAGATCGAGAAGATATTCTGCGAGCTACGTACAAACCGTGTCGACAGCTGCGACTGCCGCCACGGAGGACGCCGGCGGCGGGACAGCGTTCTTTACATTTATGCGCACTTCGTCGAGGATAGCACGCTTTTGGTTCAGGGAGAATGCCTTTGTCTTCCCCGTCGTGGTGCCAGCGGTGCCGGGACTCTCCATCATTGAGTGGCAATGATTCGCCGAACCGGGGCTTGAGCAAGGTTAGACTTTCGTGCAAGAGCAACCACACCGACCAGCGATGCCGACACGGAACACAAACCAAACAAAAAGAGCGTGAACAGCACGGAGACAGAGTTCGCACTCAAGCTCGTCTTTCGTCGGTATAGAGCCTAGATTGAAGAGATGGGGTAACTGCTCTATCGGGGTCACGTGATTTGTGGGCCACATAAGCGAGCTGCAGCATGAAGAGTCAAAACTCAAAAGCAATCACATTCTGCAAATGTGTCCGCCTTTCTGCCTAGTTTCCTCGCCACACTGGCCACGCGACAACCAAGTGCAGGCGTACCTGGCCAATCTGCCAGGAGGCGTCTGCCATTAAATTGCAAATGCTCTCAATGGTTGGAGTTGCTCCCTCTCTTAAATCTAGGCTCTCTCCATCATCGCCGCCGGTATATTGTCGCTAGCCCTCCGAACGCCCCTATAAGCATGCTACGACAGCTTCTCTGAGTGTGGTGTGGAAAAGTCGCTTCCCAGATAAGGAGCAAGAAGCAGACGAAGATGCAGAGCCTGCCGCCGGCGGCCTTGCAGCATCGTCTGCGGCCCGTTCTGGGTGGCTGCTCGGCCACAGTAGCATAAGTGCAGAGGCTCGAGACTTAGTATTAGAAAACTTTCCGAATTTTATTATTTTTTAAATTATCGCAAAATTTCTCATCGCTATATCCACGGGAACCAGTCAATTTCCTTTGCTAAAACACACAAATGCATTGGAAAAAGTGCAAACGGGAATGAGAAATCGTGATCGCTTCACTGTAGCCCCTATTTTCTTATAACCAACTTCGATATAAACGGTCTCGACAGTACATTGTTTACAGGATATGGTCTACAGAAGGCTGGACAAGTTTGACAATACTTGACAAGCACATCCACGCGGCAGTGGCTCCTGCTCTACCACTTCTCCACGGTGCGCTTTGTAATGCAGAATGAGAAAGTTGCCGATAAAACCAAATCGAAAAAATTTAAAAATGCGCAGGTATTATGTTGAGCATTCATGGATTGCCTGGGCGCCTTTAAACACGTTACACGCTGCTGCGAGAGGAGCACTTGGACGTACAAGCCGAACTGCTAGTTTGGTAGTTGCTGTTAGTTGATAGCAGTTGACTGGGTTGACAACACGGCCACTAGTTAGGTGTTTTTCACTTTGCTGCGACTCAGGTTGCATGTGGCTAAGATAGGTAACGCAAGTCGCCACCTAACTCGATTAGCCACGCAATTCGGCACGATATGGCAGATTTTGATCAAGATGGCGCAGGAAACTGCCTTTGGCACAAAATGACACATTTGGCGCAGGAGTGAAATCACTGCCCATCACTTCTGCTGGTCCAGAAGGGGTTCCATAAACGTCAGTGGTTGAGAATCATTGGTTTATCGGAAGCAAACATACTAACACTGCATTCTCTCTTCCTCTTTTCTTCTTTTTTTCTTGACGTTTATTAAGAATTTAGTTTAAAAACTGAAGCATACACAACCTGGCCACGTCGCCTGTGGTCACTAGCGTTCATCAAAACAGGCGGTACAGACGCATGTGACTGTGCTTTAAAAAGCAAAAATAATTTTGTCCCACTGCACCACATTATTTTGCTTCTTTCTTTTCTGCATTTTGTCATGCTGGTTAGTTCCAGGAACATAAAAACACAAACCTCCTTTTGTGCATGAGGGTAGTTTGCCAAAAAATTGATGCTCAGAAATTTGACCCCCCCCCCCCCTCTACCCAGCCTACTCTGCCTATAACTCTATCCCACGCGGAAGTGCAAACCACAATGCAGATGACAGACTCTGTCAATGTCAAACTTGCAGACTCACAAGCTTGACAGCTGCGTAGAAGGCCCCCAGAACTCCGGCAGCTCCACCACAGTCTCTCTTCATCCCACACATGGCAGTCTAAAATTAAGAAATTCTTTCAATCACAGGTCTTGGAATGTCTGGAGGTCATGTCAATACAGTCATCCAACATAGTTACTACGGATTTTGAACAGCACGCTATATAATCTCATATTTATGCATCCTCAAAAAAGCCTTACAACTGAATATTTCACAGCTAAGCATGTATCGGCGAAATGCGCGACCAAAAATGTTGCTGTGGTCAGATTCCCACGATTTAAGTTGCTGTTGGGCCTGCAACGACTACAAGCATCCACTGTGCCATTTACACACCATCCCACTTGTTCATAAATGATGAGTAGTCAAGATTATAACCACTGAGGCAAATCCTGGCCATGACGTCCCGGGTAGAAACCATAAGGGGTAGTCATCAAAATAGCTTTCCTTCAATACTGTAAGACTACTGCATAACGAAAATTAATGCAAATGTGCACTGCTCCAAGAGCAAGACTTGGCCTTGGCAAGTGCTTCGCTTCCACATCGTAAAAAACGTTTTCCTTGCCACTGACAGACAAAACAAAAAAATTACACATTCCCCAATTCAAACATTCGGTTGGATGCTGCATTGATGCATGTCCATCACAGGTGTGTTCCAGGTAAAAACAAGAATCATTTCCTCACCAAATTTGTAGGAATATAAGATTTTACCCAGCATATCTCATGCAGCTTCTTAAAAAGAATTTGGCGTATGCTAAATGCTAAAGTGACCAGCATCATTACTGAGTGTAAAATTTGATGAACCACTCAAGTAACCACGCAGGCCGCACAAAGATGGTAAAGGGGTTACGAACAGCCTGTGGGCAGTGGTATCTGCAACCGTAGCAGTCATCAAGCTCAAAAATTAAGAGAAGTTGAAGCTTTCCTCCACTGTACCTTGGTCTTGATGCAAAGTCCCCCAGTGTCGTAGACAATGCCTTTGCCCACCCAGGCAATGGTGTCCTGAGAACCCTCGGGAGTGTGGCTCAAGACAACCAATGCCGGAGGATGTGTCGCAGCACGCCCCACAGAGTACATTCCTGAAAAAAACAAATAGTGCTGCTTAGGGTTCCATTATGCCAAGTCTCAAATGGCACGCAGTCATAGGCACACATAAAAATGTTGGTAATTCTAAAGCAGAGCCATTTTGCCTTTTACTACTTACAAGAGCACTTCTACAAGAATGACAGTTCTAGTTACACTTAAAAAAGGTGCAGGAATCTGTTTGCTTTCAGAAAAGGAATCAGACTTTTCCAAGAGAGCAATGCTCATTTCTGGCAAAATAAAAATCTAAGTGCTCCACCATGTGACTATAGACATTTTTCACAAGGGTGCCGCCATCTTGAAATATTGTCACTTACAGTATGGGCGAAAACATTGTTTTTCTGTCACCACCCCAATAGAATGCATTTAGGAGATAAGCGTAACCGTCACTCATTCTCGTTTTGTCTCCCTCTATTTTTTTTTTACTATGTCCAGGTTGAAACGTTTTAATATTTTTTTCGTCGCCCATACCGGATATGCCTACTTGGTGGTCGGGGGCGAGAGTAAGCGGAAAAAATACATTACTTGATTTTCAGAAAAAATAAAATCCATTTTGTAAGAATGTCTAGGAAAATCAAAAGTTGTTGCTGCAAGTTTTTTTAAACCAAAATGTGTAAAGCCCTTTCTGCCCTTGGGAAACGATGTTGAATCCTTGACAAATTAATTGTTACCGGAGTCTATTTTTAAAAACAAGTGAATTCACTGACCTCCAAAGCCTCTGCTATTGAGTTCTTCTCCCTTGATGATCGTGGGCTTGAGACCCAGAGCATTGCCCACATGTTCAATTTCCTGAGAAAGAATTCATGCGAACATAAGCGTCGTTCAAACTGTAAATGTATAATCTCCAAAATAACTCGACGCAGTTTACTCGCTGCAAGCAAAACTAACCAAATAAATTTAATCGGCCTCCTTGAGTTCTATACCTCGATCGAATGAAAAAAGAATCACAATTCGAAATAGTACGACCAAAATAGGGGAAAGAGCAATTATTAGCTATAAAGAAAATAATGATTTCCAATATTTCATTAGAAGCTAGGGGAGCAGCAACCCCCTGCAAGGGTCGTGCTTCAATCAATAATTGAACACAATGAGAGAAAAGTAAAATTACAAGAAGGCTATCACCCAGCATAAAATGCAACAAAATCCCCCTACGACTCCATAAAGGACAAAACTCCATCAGCTTCATGCAGTTTTCAGCTGCAATCAGCGAGGGTGAGAAACCCTCCGGTTATCCCAGCATCAAATGATCAAGCAAACCCTTAGACCAATCAATAAAGATGAATTGATCAAAAGGTTCCCACCAGGTTGAAGTGAACAACACAAGACAGAAGCTGGCCGTCCCTAGCATACGGACTTTCGCCCAATTTCTCGCCACATCCCGCCGAACCCCACCAACCGAGCCACGTGCCTTGATGAAGGCCTCAGTGTTCATGTCCTGGCAGGGAGTGTCCACGATCTTGGCCGTGAGCTGGATGCCCTCGGCAGTTGCACTGAGGCAGCGCAGCTCGGAGTCCCCGAGAGGGCGGCCCCCGCCAGAATCGACCAGCAGGAACTCCACTGTCACAGTGTGTGGCTGCTGGCTCGGCCCTTGCTGCTGCTGCAAGCCGGACTTGCGGCTGAACACCGGGAAGGCCCGGGCAACGGCGCAACCGCTTGCAAACACGTCTTGCCGCTCGCACACAATCTGCGGAGGGTAACAAGAAGCGATTTGGGCAGACTCCAACCACGTGGCTGCATCCTACCGGGGATAACCCTCCGGTTATCCAACAGCCACAATCTTGTTGTCTCAAAGCTACACATGCTCGCCTCCTTAGAGTTGCAAATAGCTTTGCTCGTCGTGGCACAGTGTGTGCTAACAACAAGCTCTGGCCACGAGCCTTCCAAGTTATTAGACATGTCATTCTTTTTTTTTAGACGATAAGTTACTTCATCCACACCCTGTGGCACTGACGTCATATGAATGCCTACAATACTTCACCCACCTTTATGCTGACAATGGAACAGGTTTAACAGCACGAGCTCTTTCTCCTCTAAGAATGTGCTTCAATCATGCAAACCTCCACGCAGGAGGTTTCCATGGCCAATTTTCCTGAACCCAGAGTGAGGCTCTATCACCTAACAGGGCAGCTAATTTTCCTCGAAAAAGGCAAAGGAACTTACCACTACATACTCGTCAACACCAGCACTAAGACTCTTGACAAGCTTGGTGAGAGAATGGGCGTGCGATGGGGTGTTATGCCGAGAACATTTGGTTGGCAGGGCAGCCAATGTGGCAAGGTTCAGGTACATGGAGCAGCTATCTGTTGGAGAAGGATGCAATGAGGCCACCGCTGCCTTGAACACCTGCAAACAAAAAACACGGTGTTACAATCAAGAAATCTCAAGAGCCTTTATGAACACCTGAAAAGCTAAGAAAAGGAATACAGCCCAAGTCCCTTTTAATTTCATGGGCTCAAAAACTTTTTATACTGGAGGCAAGCAAGAAATGAGCTGGTCCATGATTTCACTAATCATGAGATGCCGCATTGATGAACCTCACTTAAAATTGTTTGCTGTACTTCATTCATTAAAGAAAACAGAAATTGGACCATTTCCCTTTTCGTCATCAAAGAAAAGAAACTTATTTCCTTTTACAACTCATTAGATGCAACAATCATCTATTAGTACTATACAATTATTGCTGCAGCCAATTTACCAATGCAGTTAGTGCAGAGTGGGCTGAATATAGTGGTCCTTACAAACTTCTAAGTGGGCTTCTGCAGCTATACCATAAATCAGAAATTTTTACATAACCTCTCCCTACAAGCAATTTGCATTTGCTTCATCTGAATACAAAAATGCTTGCAGCTGGCAAACGTGTTACATGATGTGCAAACCTGCAGGATACATTACCTCTTCCCCAACGCGCGGATCCAATTTGGACTTGACATCGTCAAAGCTGATCTTTGACAAGTTTCTGGGCTGCCCAATTATTAGCACAGGCTGGTAGAGAGGATCGCTTGGAGTCAAGTGTCCATTGTACTTGATGACAGCGCTGGACATTCTGCAACAATAAATGTTGTAGACACAATAAGTATTGCTCAGTGCCACAATTACTTGGTGCATCAGCCTCCAAATGTGAGGTTTCTCATTAGTTAAACATATTTTGCAATTAGATAGAACCTGGAATGACAGGAGAGCCGGGGCCCTTTTTGCCACGATATCTTTCCTGGGGCCCCTTCAGCAAAGAGCGAGCAATCATAATTTAAAGCTGAGATAGGATAAGATAACAGCCTAAGCATTCCAAGAGCTATATATGCAATTAAAGGTGATCCAGGTTTAAAGATGAAATCTAGAAAGATTTCACCGAAGCTGAAATTTCAGACAGAACATTACTAACCACATGGACTAGTTCGACAGTGGGCATTTAATTCGAATTTAGCGTTTAACTGAATTTCGGCTTTTAGCGGGTTTTGACGACGACAGCAAGTTTAAGAGTACCCTTGTTAATCACGTCCAATTCCCCCAACTTAACGGCTGTGTGAAAGTACAGCAAAACATTCGACAGAAACGCGAATCATAGCAGCCGTAAAGGGCGTTTCGTCGCGCTACTCCGACAAATATAAAGGGCAGCGTTACTTTAAATTCCGAAGTCTGCAACCGTCTCCAGAGGCCCTTCTTGACCTATGCTCCATTCAGCAGAGTCTTCAATTCCACCAGAATCGGGCGGTAAACCAAATGAAACGAGGATCGACCAGCGCACCTCCCTCGGAAGACAAAAGATTCAAGCTCACGAGACGCCGCAACAGCGCGAGGCAGCAAATCCGCCGACAAACGCGCACGTAACACTTTGTTGTCGCTTCTTTTTTCTATTATTTTTTTACGATGTGCCTAGTGCGGGTTTTAATTGAAATGTAGGGAGATCAAGAGATCGAATATTGCCAAACCGATCAACTTCCATCGAATACTGTAACCCCCAAAACATTTTTTTTTCTTTTTTTCTTTTTTACGCGACAAAACCTTTAAATGCGCCGTGTACTCACTTTTTGCCGACGCCGACTGTCTCAATTTCAGGACGGCCACACGACTCGCTCACGAGACTCCGTTCACACCGGAAAAAAGCAGCCAAGTCCGTTCCAGTGTTCCAGTGGACGAGCTGATCGAATCACCCAAGGAGCTTCGCCAACTCTCCGATTGCCTCGCCTTATCAGAGCGATCAGATGAGCGATCAGACGAATCAGACAAACATTCAACAGCGCGGTCTGACGCGTTCGTGATCGTGACAACTCTCGCGCGATCCGCGGTCAACGCCGCCTTGGCCGCTGCCCCCGCTGTTCCGCCGTCACAACGATCACTGTACGAAAGCTATATATTGTGCATATCATTGCCTGCGCTTAGCATCCCAAACTGTAGCGTGCTCAACATCGGTAATATTTCGCGGCGATCCGACTGGTTCTGACCCTGAGAAATAAAAATTCGTAAACAAAACGGTTGTAAAAGCCACGAAAAACAACAGAAAAGGCGCTTAGGAGGAAAGAGTGCGTGAAGTCAAGCCTAGCAAGCGTCCAGAGCGGCGCTGGCAACAGAACACGCTCGTTGCTCCAACTTGACCGACAGTTGATATATTTACATTTTTGTAATGCAGTAACTTCATAAAAATCATAATTATTTCGTATTCATTTTTTTTACATTCATTTACCCAGACAGCATTTACATTTGCTTGCACGGCGGCACGGCGTCGATAGACACATTAGTTTCTAGGCTAGGTTGCGCAAGCTATCACCCTTTATAGGTTACAGCAGTTAGCATTTATCTATCCAGGATTAGGTTGATTTCTTTGCGCAGACGCAAGTGACGCAAGCACGAGATTTTTGCCCCAGCGCCGATGTTGCTTGGTGGGGTGATCCTGGGTGATCTCATTTTCATGTCTCTTCCGAGCGTGCACCGTAGAGATCCTGTTACCACAACAAGGTATTTTCTTTATATGAAATCAGCAAGCTACACGCTACGATGAGATGATTGTGCACGTTGTACCAGATGCAGCGATAATTGCATTCCTATCCTCTTGGAAAGACTGTTACCGGAATCGCGTGCTGCCCAGTGGCGAAGATCAGAGGGCATGAAGATTTCATCCCCACTATATTTATTGACTCGTCGTACACCGTGAAAAATAAAAATAAAATAGCGCCTTACGCGAGCATTATCGGCCCTCCACGATGGAAGACCCAGAAATCCTCACGATTGAGTGGGAAATGATGAACAAGTCGCGCTTCTTGATGTTCAGCATGATCAATTCATTCACCTTGCGCTGCCTCGTCTACCCGCTGACCGTTATCAAGACCAGACTCCAAGTTCAGAAACCGGGAAAGCTGTACCGAGGCACCGTGGACGCCTACTACAAGATCCTTCGGCACGAAGGCTTCGGCGGCCTTTATCGGGGCTTCTGGATCAACACCATTCAGATGTTTTCCGGCATCGGCTACATCTTCACGTACGAGAAGGTGCGCGACATGTTGTCCCGGCACGCCGACATCCACGACCGGCGGCTGAAGGGGCTCATCGCGGGCGGCTGCAGCTCGCTGGTCAGCCAGACCATCATCACACCGTTCGACGTCGTTTCGCAGCACATGATGGTCCTGGGCCGGTCCTCCAAAAGCGGCATCATGGTCATGAACCCGCTCAACATCACCATCGACTTCAACAAGAAGCACCTCATCTTCGCCGCCATCGTACGCGAGCTGTACCGGAGGGACGGCCTACGGGGCTTTTATAGGGGCTACTTCGCGTCGCTGCTCGCTTATGTGCCGGGGAGCGCGCTTTGGTGGATGTTCTACCCGGTCTATTCGGACGGACTGCGGCGGGTTGTCCCGGACTGGACCCCGCAGATGCTCGTGCAGTGCATGGCGGGCCCCATGAGCGGCATCACCGTCTGCCTCATCACCAACCCCATGGACGTGGTGCGCGCGAGGATCCAGGTGCAGCGGATGAATTCGGTCACACAGACCTTCTGGCAGCTCTGGAACGAAGAGAAGATGCGCATGTTCCAGATTGGCCTGTCAGCCAGGGTCATGCAGAGCCTCATCAGTTCCTTCCTCCTGGCTCTGGGCTACGAGACGCTCAAGCGCTGGAGCGTCCACGAGGAGTACAAAGACAAGATTCGGTGGTAGGCCGTCACCCCAGCTTCGAGCCCTGCAGGTGGCTGGCGCTGACCCTGGCTCTGGCCACAGCTGGTGCAGGCACGGGCAGCAGTTCCCACACTAGTCTGCCCCGGGCATCGCGAGGTTCAGATGTGTGCTATACTCTCCGGTTGCTAGGCCAAAGGGTGGAAGCAATGCCACTCTCCTTGTACGGTATTTGTAGTGCCTGATGCATAAAGAGCTTCAGCATGGGACGAGGAAAATTTGGACTAGTTTGTTTTAAAGTAGCAAATTTGGCATTCAGATTCTTTCATTGCCTCTCGAGAGACTGGTCCATACCAGTTTGTAGTTATCAAGCAGTACAGGTTGTTTCGCAGTCACTGCTCAGTCATATCTCGGCTTTGGAACTGTGTGCAATACAAGAAATACCGGTGCAATCGGTTGAATAGACATTTCTTCCTTTACAATGTGTCTTCTGTGGCAAATGGGATGCATCGAAAGGTCACTATGAGAAATAAGCAGAGTATGGAAATTTGAGATGCACAAATTATGTAAGCAAGTGTTTTTTTTTTTTTTTTTCTGTTTGCAAGATGTTATAATTGAGCTTGAATTAGCTGACTGGACTTTTCACATTATTACCAAAGGTACTTTTGTCATCCCTGCAAAGCTTCAAGGCCTTGCAGGGATGACCCTTTGCAAATGCAGAGCACAGAATTGCCATGAAATGAAACATTAATCTGTCTTGCAGGTCTCATTCTCCCAAACAGTCATTTCAGGGTTTAGTTGATGCTGCAAGAATGTACTTCAAGAAAAACCAGCACAATTAAATATCTCAGATTGCAATGATGGTGAACAAATGTTATAAAGTTTGCAATCCCTGATTTGGGATTACCCTTGTTTCTCAATTTTTGTATTTAAAATGTTTTTTTTTTTTTTTTTTTTTACTGTCACAGCATGAAGTGTTGTAATGTCATTGTTACTGGGCTCAGTTTTCTAGTCCAAACATTGTGCTATGGATTGTTATATTTGTTACAGAGAAATTTGAATATTACTCCGTTTTGCCTTAACATGGACTGCAGCAAAGACTTGAAGTGCAAGAGGGTAGCTTCGATAGGTTCTCTTGCTGTGCAGCTGTTGATGTAGCCAAGGTGCATTAGAAAGCATAAAATTTGTGCTCAGTAGCCCTCGCGGCTCTCCACGTTGGAGTCAAACAGAACGGAGAATCGCCAATATTATTACCTTTTTGTTAGGTTTGCATTATGTGAACAAGTGCTTTGCTCAGGCATTCAGATACCACTGCATTGTTTGCATCTTTTGGAGAAACTTGACAAGGCGGAATGGTGTAGATAGAGAAACATTAAAGAGTTTTTATATGTCACAATGTTACATGGCTGACTGATGGCTGTACAAACACCCACATTGTATAGTAATTCTACAGGTTTGTAAATGGGCTCATCGGTCACTCATGATTCTTCTATTGTGTTATGCAAATGTAAAACTTTGTATGTTGTAACAGATAAATGATGCAATGTAATTATTGCAGAAATATATAATTATACGACATCTTGGTGACCCTGAAATGGGGAACAATAAAAAAACGGACAAATTGTTTGAAAGTCTATTTATTGGTGTGCTCAAATCAATAAATTTCAGCTGTGTTTGAGATTTTGTTGTGTTCGTCCGTTTTTTTATCGTTCCCCATCTCGGGGTCTACAAGATGTTGATTAATTACCAGCTCGCCTGCACTCTATCACTGCTTATAATTATATGCAAAATGCAATGTTTGCTTCCAAAAACAAAGAAAAACACAGCACTTCCTTGAAATATGTAATGCGTTTGATTTATGTGCAAATTCCATTTCGCAACAAAAGGGAATGCTTTAATGGGTATGTACACTTCGTAAAACTAGCCTGCCTCAATTGGCAGTTGTCCAGTAGTTATGACACTGGGCTACCGAAAAGACACCAGCTCTCGGTTGGCAATCTTGACGATGGCATTAAAGTCTATGTCCAAGTTGCTCCTCCAGAACCGGTGGACTCTGCCCCAGACCTGAGCTGGGAAGCAGGGGCTCGCAATGCCGTGGAATATTCTCGCCACTGCCCGACCATTGAAAGTGTGGTCTCTGTGCGTTCCGACCAGGCTCCGAATGTCTCTTTGAAGGCCAACCACAATGTCCTCCTGTTGAAAAGAAGAAGAAAAAAAAGACTACTGTTTGAAAGATGTTGGATTCTTTGTAACATTGGATGAGACAGCATGATGTTGCAGAAGAGAGAAAACTTGTCAAACACAACAGGATGTGTACTATACAGAAGGGTACCGAGCCAAGCGTAAGAACCATTTTTGAAAGTTTCAATCATCTCGTCAATAATGCGTGCAACATTAGGTTCAATCTCCATTCCGGCCAGTTTCGATCTGGATGAGCATTGTACTGGCATGTGGTTGTGTATCACCACTGCATGAAGCACAATGAAGACCCTAGGCCACTGTGCAAGATAGATACAGGGATGGACATGCAGCACCATGACCGCTGCAACACGATCGACCAGATAAATTCCTATTGGTGCGCGCCCAAGTAGCTTCTGCCGACAGTGTCTCTGCCAACCAAACAAAACAACCAAGAAAAAGAAAAAAACTTGTTGCCATGGCACTTATGCACGTCCTTTTTCCACTTGGGGCGTCTGCTCTGACCTCAATGGACGCTTGCCTGAACACCGCACCAGAGATCTCTCCGCTTCAGTGCGTTCATAAAACTGTTCTTGCCACTGTTAAAGGGGCTGTGCAACGATTTTCAGACTTTGGCCAATTAACTGCGGAAATTAATCTGCGCCACCTATGAAACGAAAAACAGAAAACCGCATTTTCTTGCGAGCGCTAGTTCTTATTTTAAAAAATGAAACAAATCAAAGGTCGAGGTGCCTCTCAACTCTCCACGCCGACTTTGGAGCGACGTCTCTGGGGGGTTCATGTAGTTTCCCCTTGGGTCCTCTCTTTAGAGACCAGCCGCTTCCTCCGCGATTGTCCACTTTTCAAGGATTAGCCTCGTCGAAGGTCGCGGCGAGCAATGGACACAAAGGACGGTTCGCCACGGGACTGACGGCGAGTGTAGCAGCGGAGGGAAAGAGGTTTTGTTGACTTTGGCGTACCCCCAGAGACGGTGTCATTTTAGTTCCCGTAACCCCGACAGGCGGCTGCAGATCGGCAAATAATTTGTTTTTTGCTTTGCAATTACGCAGCAGAATAGCAGTTTTTTGGGGAAACGTGACGCGTTTTCGGTCATTTGGGCTTGTATAAACAATATAAAAAATGCAAACTGGCAGTTCTTTCAACATTAATACCGTTGCACTGCCCCTTTAAGACAACATACCAGGGTCAATGACGAAGCTGTGCCTAAGCAACATGCGTAGCGCTAGTGCCAAGCTCTACATGATGCGGCACATAGAGAAGCATGGGAAACCGGGCTCACGACAGGCTACCATTAGCTGCTTATTGAAGAGTCGTCTGGTGGCGCCGATTGCAACCAAGACGAGAGGAGGATTTTGTCTCACAGCTGCTATGCGTGGTGTCCACATCTATACATCTTGCACTGTGCACCAGGCTAGCAGTCGTATTGCAATGGCTAAATTTCATATCTACTGCGTAGGCCAATGTCTCCGTACCTCAAAATAAGACCAACCTTGCACTGTCTAAAGACTAACGTCTAACTTGCTTCGTTTTGTTGTATGCAACATTATTTCCAACAAGAAATGGGAGCCTTGTGCACTAAAGCCTCCCTTAATCATATACCTCAATTACCGTCATAGCATGGATCTGGGTTGGGATTCCTATTTAGAGAGGCATCTAAAGTGCAATTTCACTAGGGTTTTGTTGATTTTTTTTTCTTCTTTTACTGTATTTGTATCTTGCTTGTGTCACTGATGGAGCAAATTTGCAAACTTGTGAAGTGTGAAAGTAAAAAACAAATGTCTTCAGAAGCAACAGGGGACAAGCTACTAATGTGATAGTTTCTATTTGGGGCCCATTAGACTTGCACATGAGTAGTTGATTGTGGATCTGAAAGCAGGCACCTAATGAAAGCATGCTATTGGATACCTCCAGCACTTTAACTGATGGGGCAGAGAAGGCAACAAGAGCAAGTTAGTGTGAGCTCCTTGCTTTAAAATGTGTCTTTCTAGCACAAGTGCTTACTCTGCAAAAGTATGTTTAAAAAATCTGCCATCTCGAGGTTGTAACCTTTGCTTTTCTGTAAGCATAACAGTAAGCCAAGGATAGTAACAATGTCTTCTGAACACAATCGCCAGCAGTGGTGCAGCCTGAAATTTCTCTCGGGGAAAGGGGAGGGGGCTACTTTTGCTTGTGAGGATAATAAAAATATTGACTTTCTTTCTATTATACCAATAAAGGAAAAAATAAGAAAACATCATGTACACAAGACTGCACACTTGACAGTAATAAAAACACTTTACCAGAAATGACAAAAATAAGAATCGTGCTACTCTTCATTCATAATATGGATCGACAAGAGGGGCACTGGTGCAACTTTAGGTGAGCCACAGCAGTAAAGTAAGAGTCGTGCCAGAGCCAGGGTAAAACAGCGTAATTTCACTACGCAGTTTTCCCGCAAGGGAAACGCGTTCGTTAGTGATGCACAAGAGACGTCACTGAATACATCCAAAATGTTGACATACCGTTGTCCACCCCCTAAAAAACCGAGTGACTTGGAGTTTGGAAGAATACTCTTATGAAAGGACAGTTTTTTAGAAGATGTGGAGGAAGGAGTGACATTGTGAATGATAAAGGCTAAAAATCGAGTTAATACCCTTCCTTTCATCATAGTTTTTATTATATATATATATATTTTTTTTTCCGAAACACATTGGGTATTTACTTTCATGTTTTGATAGTATGCACAAGAAAGAAGGCAAAGTAAATAAATACTTTTGGAAGGGTGTACCAACCCCCCAAACAACCGCCCAGGATAAGCCCTAGAAACCACACAATGCAGACAACCACTACTTACACTTAGAGGAGAGCTGTCTTCCTCTGCCTCTGATGGATCCAGCTCCTCATTGAAGTACTGGTGTATCAGCTGCTTGAGGCTGTCGCTTTTCTTTGTGCTGATGTCGTCAACACACTCAGAGTAGCCTTGGTAGGCCACACTGAGTATAAGTATGATCAAATATGAGTAAACTTGAATCGTGTTCCAAATCCAAATATGGGAATTATCATATACTCCGCATTCCATGTTCTCGGGTAAAACCATAAAAAACCACGAAAAAACTCGCTAGTAAAATTCTTGTCTAGTCCGAAATTGGAAGAATTTAAATCTTCAAGTGTACAATAGTTTTTAAAAAAAGTCAATAAGCTCCACACAAGTCTGGTCAGAGTGCAGGGTCAGCAGTCTTGAGGAGAGGTCACTCCAGTTTTGTTTCAAATATCGGACAATTAAATATAAGAGGGGTTTTACCTCAATTCATTTAGGACAACGGGTTATTGCAGTTTTTCTGGGTCACGACAAAAGCCAATCTAGGGATGTTATTCTGTTAGTCACCCTTCCAATTTCAAGTTTAGACTATACCATTTGTGCTTCTCACAGAGAAGAGGGGTAGTGTTTTCATAACAGTGAGAGCTGCGATCTTGTAAGGGACAGCAAACGTTTTATATTACCTCCTCTGCACTGCGCAGTCATAGTACTTTGGTGTGACATTTGCAGCTGTGAAGAGGAGATTTAATGGAGAGCCTTGGATTTAAAAAAAGATGGGAAGAAAACAAAAGCTTCCTTGCGACTATGTCCAGAAATTCAGTGGTTTTGAAGAATCTATGCCTAGTGAGGCAACTCTTGTTTTTAAGTTTTGCCATGTGACAATTAGCATTAGCAATGGCTAGGGGACCTAAGAATTGCTTGTGGAGCACCTGCAATCACAACACCACAAAAACAAGTCTATATCAAAGTTTTTGTCAAATTTGTTTCTTCAGTACAGTATAACAATAAGCTGCTTAGTAGCTCAGAGCCTGCAAGGGCTAGTCACAATTCTCAGGTTTCGAAGCCTCCAATGACGTGACTGGCATGAGCAAAAGGTGCCAACTAAAACTCTTCTAGTAAGGAAGTTACCTTTGAAATGCAGTGTGAACTTGCTTTAAACGTTGAAGTTCCATACGCTCTTGCTTGTTGACTCTGTCGTAGAGGTAATCCAACAAGTCGTCTCTATCTGCTTCCGACAAATCAGCGGCCACACTGAGATGGAAAGACAAGTCCGAAAACTCCACGATCACACCACTTTTCCTCATGTGTCCTGTGGCTGCAAGAGAAAGAGAACTGGTGTTGATTGAAAAGACCAACCACGAAGGATTTGATTCTTGCACATGGCCACTTACTTTGCAATAGAGAGTTGTCCCACTCCAGATTCTTCAGATCTTTCTTGACAAGTTTGGAGTCCCAGCCCATGTAGCTGGCAACATCCACAACAGCAAAGCTTAGAGAGTTGCTCTCTTCATCATACTCCCTTTTTGGCGAGCCAGCGCCAATGCGGCTGCCACTGGCGCATTCTGAAAGGAGAAAAGTCAAAGCATCCCCTCTGGTCTAGGACTGGCTCTGAGCTGCTTGCACAAGCAGCATTCGAAGCTATGGGGCTCTATAGTAGGTTACAAGTCAAGAAGGTAGCGGCAAATGCCCCTCAAAGGGAATCATATATCCCTTCGCCGCCTCCGCATCCAATAGCATCCCATCGTTTCCTTACGTCGCGGCCAACGCGCGAGGAGGGTCTTGCCTTTCTGTACATGTTTGCTTCATCTTTCGAATTTGGCTCAGCATTGTGGAAGCCACGAGAGGGAGATTAGAGATTTCCCCTCCAATGGAAACAAATACGACTTTCGGGGATTAGCTTCCCCTCCGATGTTACAAAGGCTGCTTTCAGGGGCTCGGTTCCCCTTCCAATGAATACAAAGATTGCTTTCTTAAAAGTGGGATCGGAGACAAGTTGGCATCACTCTGTAGCCAATATCTATCCACTGAAGCGGAACAAGGAGCGTTTCCAGTGAACTCTTCTTTCTACTGCGGAGGGATTTGGAACCGGCGCATCACATTTGTTGGAGGAGCTTCTCCTACCTTCTTAACTTGTAACCGACTATAGTAACTAGTGTCCTAAAGGTAATGAGGATTTTGAAGCATTATCGGCATACTCACCTTTGATGCAAGAGACCTCAATTGTTGCGGACCACCATAGCACTTCAGGGTGCATGTTGCGTACACCTTGTTGAAAACTTGCACCACTTTTTTAGGGTGGAACTCGAGGAAGCATATCAGGGTCAGAATGTCTGTCATATAAAGAGGTATTTTTTATACACAATAGATATGAGTAACGACTGAAGCTTCATCGTATTTTCAAAATGAACTTACTTTCTTCTTTCATGTCCAGTTCTTCAACGGTGGCATCAATAGGTATGGCAACCTCATAGAATGAGACTTGTTTCGAGGTAGTGGCCTCAAAGAAAGGAAGTACAGCACAGAAATATAATATTGCCTTTCACATTGACATAATTATATGTACACCATGACTGTAGGATTAGCTTAAAAATGCAAAAATTGGCATTTGCTTGCAATTGACTCTAGTACCAAAAAAAAAAACATTTCCATTGCATGTTATAATATTCCAAATTTCCACATTGTAACACACTAAAAATCGCAATGGAAGCTTGAAAGTAATGCGAGCAAAGTACACAAACATTAATCGAGCATTCAACCAATGGCTGCGGTGTCATGCTGCATACTAACGGATCACAACAGAAGATTAACATAACACAGTGCCTTTGGCTTAGTACTAGCAATGCTTCAGTGGAAAATGGGAGAAAGAATGGGAAGCTTACATTGTTGCTTGTGCCTTGTTGGCAAGTCAGGGGCGAAAATATCTTCTTGAGCAGCTTTCTGATGACGTGACGATCCGTGGAGTTAGCATATATATGTCTCTTCAGTTCATACTGATCTCTTCCCTGAGGAAGATGTAAATGAGACAAGTTCACCAGTCTCTAGAGTACATTTCCACTGTTTCCTGGCAAATCTGGAAATTCTTCTTATAGTTTGTAAATTAAACGGTACTAAAAAGTAGGCTCCCAAAACTGAAATTACCTCACTCAAAACTTGTCCAGTGAGCCAGAAAGGGACGTTACACGGTGGCAAAATACATAAGGCAATGATTTTTGGTTCTTTGGGCGCAAAAGAAATTAGGAACGGTGCATACCTCAGGCTCCAGGAACAAGTGACAGTGTGACGTGAGGCCATCCCGCCCAGCACGTCCTGCTTCCTGAACGTAGCTCTCAAAGCTCTTAGGCATGTTGTAATGAATGATGGCTCTGATGTCCGCCTTGTCAATACCCATTCCAAAGGCAACTGTGGCCACAACAACACGCAGCTTGCCTGCAATTGAAGTATGCCCCATTTAGCACCCAAGTAGTACACCAATGCGGAAGCCTCCACAAGTCGACCGAAAATGCCTCGAGGTATCTTGCCTGTCATGAACTTCTTTGTATCGACCGCCGCCTGAAAGGAGTCAATCCTGCGTGGTACGCTTCGGCGTCCCAGACGAGGTACGACCTCCTACTTTTGGGACCTAAGAAAAACGATACACTGTATAGCAGCAGCTTCGTGCCAATAGCACCGATAATTTGTCTTGCCTTTCGGGTTTTTCGCCTCCTCCGGGTGTTTCTCGTGACTCTGCAGGCTGGTGCGAATCAGAGAAGCTAGTCGCTCCGTTTCTTCTCTCCGCGTGCAGTACACGATGATGCTTTCACAGCTTCCGAGGCGGCTGCCTTTCAGCAGTGCTATTAGAGCCTGAATGCACGAAGCCACAACTGACACTTGTGTTTGAGAAGCATATGAAAAGCTCCAGTGAGATTTCCTTCACCCTGATGCTGAAGTGGACGCTTTCGAGACATGCAGAAATTTAATTGTCATTACAGGAGTGTCCTATGAAAGAACGACTTCACGTGGATTGACCTTTTAATATATATATATATTACCATAGAGTACCGCATATCCGCCCATTCCACACTAAGCGCCCATTCCCAAAATTGTAAGACCTGAGAAAATATGCACAGTACATTTATATGTAAAATTGATGACCGGACAAGCGCCCATCCCCCATTTTTTCGCGATTATCTCCAAATATTGAGTGGGCGCTTGCCCGGTATTTTACGGTAATTGGTTTCACATAATAAATGGCCAACAAAATATGCCACTCGTATCTTTCGGAAACATTTTAGCTTTGGAAAGTGTTTTAGTTGCATTCATGTTGCTCGTCAAACCCGAGCATTCCTACCCAGATCTCCCACAGTATCACCTGCTATGTACAAAACAGGGGAAGGCCAACAAATCCACTAAAAGCAAACTTGCAAATGCCAAGTAGTGTGCAAGATAAAAATGCATAACAAATGCAACACTAACAAATATAAACACCTTGTACTTTCAAACCAGTATTCAAAGGAATTCAGCAAAGAGAGGGAACAAACATGCACTTACTTCATCACGATACTTCTCCTCAGAGATGGATAAAACCAAATTGTCTGGAATTGCAGGTGTTCCAATGATCCCACTGGTGCAGTCTTCTATGCAAAGGTGTTCTGCAATGCTTAAACATGTGCTCCGAGTAGCTGTAGCTGTTAGTGCCAGGATGCACCTCACTTTGAGCTTGGTTGTCAGAATCTGAAGCAAGAAAATAGGAGGAAAATAAAAGCTTGAGAAGCACAGATCCAACCAAGGGCCTTCCAGAAAAGCTAAAATTTTTCATCTTCAGAGAAGCATATGGGCATTGTACCTCATCAGTCCAATTAATTAAAAACCAAGTTTGGTTCCATTTTCAGAACTCAAGATGTTACACTTACAATAAATGTGTGCCCACGCTAGTATAAAACTGAGGGAACGAATTAGAATGTCAAGAGGACACTTTCCAAGGGTGCCTGTAGTGACGGGATGCTGAAGACTTCCAGACAAAACGCCCCCATCCTCCTAGATGTCTTTGCAACAAAACGAACCACGGACTTGCAAAATCCATTCAACACCATGGAATCTCTAGAGGTGCCCTGGGGAATCCTCGGTTCCTAGGAAGTAAGTCTGAGTACCCATGCGGCTTTCTTTTTCAACGTGCAATTCCAGGCACTAGTATTTATGACGAGCAAACCTTGTACAGTTGAAGGTAGGAGGGACGAAAGTTGTGCGACCACTCCGAGAGGCAGTGGGCTTCGTCGATGCACGCAAAAGCCACTGGAGGCAGCTGGCTCAGCATGTAACTGCTCTGGACAAGGCTTTCAGGAGACACGAGCAGGAAGTGGATGCTCCTGTCCTTGAGCTGTTCCAGGACCTGCTGTTTCTGGGCGGGCGGCATTCCACTGTGCAGGAAAGCTGCCTTCAGGCACGGTGGCAGACCCACCACCTGCGAGGGAACAAGAAGGGTTGCTGCAACCACGGGGCCATTCCTGGGGACACCATGCAAGGGCATCGGGTTTTGACATCTTTTTGTCGAAGCACTTGTTGATGAAAGGCGGCAAATTTTCCGCTGTTTATTTCTGGTCAAAATAAGCAGTGTTTTTCTGAGATTATTTGTACTGCAAAGAGAGGTGTATCTTGGCGGCTTCCCAAGCTCGGATGGCAGAATCGGAAATTAATGGTGAAAGCTATTCACTGGCCAACATCAGTAAAATTAAATGAGGAGATGAAGGGAATCTTAAATGACACACAAAAGACAACCCTCTTATAAGTGGTGGTATCAAAAATTCCAAACATCTCTGCGCAAATATTCTGCGACCGTTTTTAGCTTATTTCAGGCACTAGTTCTCAGCACTTATTTATTCCCAAAATGCAATGGTTCAAGTTGTTCAACGCAGGCTAAATTTAGATTTATAAGTAACCATTCCCTTATATTCCAATTGCTATAACCAGAACCAGTGAAAGTATGATACAAACTTCCAAGGGAAAATGATTAGTACACGACACGAGCTGATACATATTGTACAGGGTGTCCCCAAAAGACTATTTAAGGCATTTCTTTCACTGCAAAAGTAAACTATGCATCGCCGAATGCTCATTCTCCACCAAATTGTAGCACTAGAGGTCCGAACGAGATGCCAAAGTTTCAGAACTATACTTCGTTTCAGCTTGGGTCCAGACGCAGGCGATGCTACAAGCGCGAGCTCCGGGCTTTCAGCGTACCTGCCAAACACGCGCGCTCGTGCAATGCAAGCACTGTTCAGGGCCACACGCTCGCGCTCGTAGCATCGGCTGCGTCTGGACCCAAGCTGAAACGAAGTACAACCGTTATCTTATTCAAAAGTTATAAGTGATTTTTGAAATTTTCAATGGGAAAAAGCAGTCAACAGAGCTCTCAAATACATGGAGTTTTATGGCACCAGTTACCAAAAACAGGCAAAAATGGGCCCCATTTTCCGATTGAAAATTTCCAAAAATAACTTAGAACTTTTGAACAAAATAATGGTTAATGCTGAAACTTTGGTTAATGGTTAATAATGGTTAATGCTGAAACCCTAGCACTACATCTGGGCAGAGAATGAGCATTCGGCAATGCATAATTAATTTTTGCGATGATAAAAACGCTGTAAATTTTTGGGGAAGACGTGCTGTAGTTACTGATGGGATTTTTGCTTTTAGTTTAGTCTTATCAGTGTCATTTGGTACACAGAATATTCTAGGGAGGGGTATGTGCAAGATACATTCCCTAAACTTGCGATGGTGGTGAGCTTAAGACTCCCCATGATATCCAAAGTCCCTGCGTTCAATACGACTTACTTGATCCTCCATGAGAGAAATTAATGGAGACACCACCAGAGTGATGCATTCTCTCTCTTGAGCATAAAGGTAGGCGGGAATCTGGTAGCAGAGGGATTTTCCAGATCCAGTTGACGACACCAGTAGTGTTGACATGCCTGTATATTGAAGAAATTAGCAAGCAAAACATCAAAACATATGTCGCCCTGGGAGCTTGACTGCTAGAAAAAGTAGGAATTCCATTCAGATAGTACGCCAAAATATGGGTTGCACAATAAAAAGTATGTGCTTCAAAATTACTATTTATTAGGCCCTATTAAAAACTCATACTCGTTTTCACCTAAAGAAAAAAGGAATGTTTTTTTTATTTGGTCACACTTCATATTTCTTACAAGATATGGTTGTCAGAGAAGAAAGGATGCTTTTGGTGTTTGAACCCTGCAAGTCTTGATAAGATAACATATATCTAATCTAAAATGCACCTACATATATCTTAATCCTCTCGTAAAGCCGGAAATCAGCAATACTATGAGAGGAGCCAGACCTTTTTTACTATTGTTCTTGAGGTGAAAACAGGTATAGTTGTTCATTCTGGCCCTACATATTTTGTTTTATGTTGTTTGAATGTAACATACTTTTGATAGTTCTAGAGCCCCTACTAAATATTATATGTTGCTTAGGTGATCACCACATTCTGGAAACAGTAGCTTACTAGAAGACAAACTATAGATGCAACATGAAATAAAACTTCACCTACTGTAGGTCAGAGAAATATGAAATTTTATCTGAGTGAGCAAGTTTTACTTACCAGACAGTATCCTCATGATAGCAGCTTCCTGACCAGGTCTGAACTTTGAAAACCCCATCTTGTGTAAGGTCTTGAAAACAAACTCTGGTGTGTCTGAAAACACAGAACAGCAGCCGAGTGAGACGTCACTTGATTCCCCGCACAAAAGAAATCCAAATCAATGAAGGTGGATCATGTACCTGGAAGTTTGCCTTCCACACTGACTTCTAAAAGAGGTTGGATTGTTGAAGAAGCATTTTCAGAATGAAAAGCCTGACTTTGGGTAGGCGTCACATCCTCTGTACCAGAGGCTCCTTGATCTAGTGTTGCATCATCTGAGGAAAAAATGGTTAAACATGCACTGAACTAAAACTCACGAGGCTAGCCCTTTCTGACTTTTGATTTAAAGACCCCTTATGAAAGTCATGTGTCAATTGATAGAAGGTATGTCCCACTGAACAATGGTGGAACAACTGACACCATGGTACATGCAAGTCTCAAGCTACCTTAGATGACGAGGATAACTGCAAAGGCTGCAAGTGCAAGCGGGCAGCTTTGACTGGAGCTCCCGCTGCACACAAGTGCTCATGCAGCTGAGGCACAATGAAATGCAAGGAGCTCATGCTTGTGTCTGCCGTTGTACAGGAATTTCACAAATACCAACAGAGGGCACTTTCAAAAGGTTTCTATGGCATAAAAGAAACATAAGTCATATTGTGACAACTATCCTTTTGTACAATACCCTTCATATGGCAGACCTAAAAGCTATGTCCCATCACTGACATTTTACCTCGACTGAAAACTTGGGTAGGTGTTGCCGACTGATCTTGCAGCTTCACACCACGTGCCATTTCAGCAGCTTCTTCCAGAGTTGGCAAATGGAAAACCTCTTGCTCGTTCTGTTCAGCAGCAGTGTCAAGATTGATCACTGAAAAAAAATAAGCAACCTTCAAAACTACTGACACTGAACATCCTACCGTAGAATACCGCGCATCCACCCATACCACACTAAGCGCCCATACCCAAAGTTCTAAGATCTGAGAAAATATGCACAGTACATTGACACGTAAAATTGATGACCGGACAAGCGCCCATCCCCCTTTTTTCACGATTATCTCTAAATTTTGAGTGGGCGCTTGCCCGGTATTTTACGGTAGTTTAAAACGAGCAAGAGGCATTAGGTTATTCAGTGCTGCAAAAAGCCAATGTTGTCTATATTCCACTTAGCACTTTACAAAAACTCAGCCCATGCCAGTAGATCTGGAACACAATCCTGCTGTGAATGTGCTCATGCAACAGCACAAGTTTGTCAGAGAGGTGAAAATGTCTCGAACCCGAGAGTGCGGTACCAAGAACACAAACACGTTTTGCATTTGTCCCCCGTTTTGCTGCTGCAGTCTTAGACTTAAGTACCCAGAAATTTATCGCAACATTGATCATTTCTTTGAAGTGAACAATAGAAAACCACAGGAGCAAAAAAACCACAGCATAAACAGCCATGTACTGAATGTGAAACCAAAAGCACTAGAGGCAACAGACAGCCTTTGTAAGCCACTTCACTGACATACAAAATTAAAAACAGCAGGCTCTGTCTTTAACCTTTGCTCCTGGTTAGATAGTGTAAATTTCTGGTTGCTGTTTCTGGTGAAAAGCTCATACTGTTTGCATTAGTATTAGTGCAGACAGATCAGGTCCATGCATGGTACTGAAGCTCCAATACAGAATATAAATATAATTTAAAAACATGCCTGCATTTCCTGGACATGATCTTGCCCAATGGCCAAGTAGGCCACATTTGAAGCATGTCGACGTTGTCTTCCCACTCGTGCCAGTTCTGAATGTCCCTCCTGGCTGATGTGTGTTGCCTCCTGCACCTCCATTTTTTCTTTGCTTCCACTCCTTGAATTTCAGTTTTCTAATGTTCAACTTGTGATGGCCACGAGAAAATCTTTTCCTTTTCAGATCGATCCGGACAAAGTTTTCATTGACTGTGCCCGCTTCCAACCGTCTGAAAAGGTTTGCAAGAGGAAGCATGATTACAACATTACACTTTCACAGTGGTGCACGCCACATGCTGACGAGGTTGGAAGGGCTGTTATTTTAATGAAATTGCAAGGTAGAGGAAAAATTTAGCCAACTTTAGAAGTAGTTTTTACGTTATTAAATCATTACCATTACTAAACACAACTTCCAGTAAAATAGCATAAGATCATTAAGGTATAAAAGATATTTGTGGGTTGGCAGTTCATCTCTAAAAAAAATAGAGGTATGGTGATATCCCAGAGGGCGTAACAATTTTGCCCACTAGTGGGTTCCAGCATCTGCACTTAACGGCACACTCAATTGGCACTACCAACCTTCACCAGATTGTAATAGAGTCCGACATGTTCAAACCCAAAGCTTTGAATGTAGTGGTTCAAAATGTAACCACTACCTTTGTGAAACTTTTCAGCCATCAATGACTGGCCAATGAAATCATAGGACTATCAGATTTTACAAACCTCTGAAGGCTGCTCTTCACAGCCCTTTTAGGTGCCACCCGGCTGCATTTTCCAGATGGCACATCATCCTCGGCTAGTGCGCGTTCAGGTGCACATTGTTTTGTCTTAACTTTTTGGCCCTTTGGCTCCACAGAGACTTTGCCCGTTGGCTCCTCGGTTAGCGCAAGCTCAGAAGTCGCTTGTTTTGTTTTCAGTCTTTTGCGCTTTGGCCCCTCAGAAACATCAAGCTCCGAAGGCACCTCTTTTGGTTTCAATCTTTTTCCCTTGGGCTTTTCCGCAGCTCCTTCCCTTGGAGCACGCCGTCGTTTTTGGTTTCCTTAGCTTTCGGAGCATCGTCCACAAATTCAAACACGGAATCTGCCAAGCTTTTCACCTGTTCCTCATCTCCGGCTCGTTTATGTTGTGGACTCGTTTTGGTGCGTCTGCTACGCAAACTTCGCAATTTCGCTGGTTTGTCTGCCAAAGGGGCTTCTTTTGAGTCTCCCTTGACATCAAGCTGTGCCACAGGCGGCGTCACGGAAAGCCCATTCTTCTTCCCCTCTTGGATGGCACTTGGTCGCGCAATATGCAAATGCTCAGAGTGCTCGAACGGAACGTCGGGCCTTTCAGCAACTGGAGATTTCAGAAACACCTCGTCAAAGTCATCCTGAGAAATGCTGGACCACTGTGAGCTTGTGCCGACTTTGCTCTTAACGTAAACTTTGTCAGAAACGCTGGAGCTCCTAAGGTTGGGAAGCAGCCCAGACACGACAGGCAAAGACGACTGGGAAGGCGTCACAAAAACTTCGTCAGTCTGACTGTTCCTAGAGAGCCACGCATCATCGAGGGACTTTTTATAGTACAGTGTTTGCGGTATCGACGGGTTCTTGACAGGCGAGACCACAGCCCTGCAGGAGGCACTTCTGGAGTTATCTTTGACAGCATCTGCAGTTTCTTCCCTGTGACACTGGCCTGCAGCAGTTTGGGGTGCTGCGCCACATGTTAACGAACACCTTTCACCAGCCATTCTAGCCCCTTCACTTTGGCATCGCTGCTTTGCAGAAGTATCCTCATCTTGCCCACTTTTCTCTGCCTGACTGAGGGAGTTGATACTTTTTCTGGGAAAGCACTGGAACTGAAGAAAAAAAAAAGAAGCATATAGCAGGAAAGTGAGTACAGCCACACCAATTTACTCCAGAGTAAAGTGAGTGAACTTACATCAAAGTCAAACGAAGCAAACAGCTTTGCCTTGATTTTTCTATCATAAATACAGGCAGAGGACGCCTGCCCAGCATTTTTCGACACCGGCGTCTTCGTTTTGTTTAGTGAATGGCCCCAAACATCGTCTTTATCCTCGGCGCAGACCTGCAAAATAAATTTTAAAACATAAAAAAGTTAACAAGATTTTGGGAAGCTCTATGGATTGGAAATAAAGAAGCCCCACTTACTGACAGTTTAGCTTCTGTACTGGATCTTTTTGTTTTCCAGTACTTAGTATACGCTTCTGCAATAAATAGAACAGAAAATTCGCCCAGTTAAGGCGACATCTCTGTAGGAATACCTCATTAATAGAAGCAAAAGTGTGTTATTTCTACCACAAAGAGGGGTGCATGTGGTGTCACGAAACAGCCGACTTCCAGTAACTAGTGCAAAGTTCACTTCACCTAGAACGTCAAGTGGAGACTCCTTGATGTCAGCCTGTAACGGAAAAATGGCATTAAAGCATGCGAAGGAGAGAAAATAACACAAATTTGGCGTATATGAAAAAAGTCCCAGCGAACAACTCTATTGAGGTCACCGGGCAAGCATTACCACAACAGCAAAATATCAGTTACATGGTTCAACCGTGCGTGGGCACCATGTAGCTACATTTGGGGACAGCACACACGAGCTTTTGGTTGGGCATTCTAGCATCGGAGTGGTGTTTGAACTCGGACATCCATTACGTGAGTAGACAGTTGGTCTACGTACGGTAAGCAATACAAAAACAATGAAACAATACTAACAGAAGTAGGTTTTCGTCCAAACTCCGTTGCAAACTTCTTCTCCCATGCTTTTATCTTGGCCTTGAGCTCTTGCGTATTGTTAAGCGAAGTCATTTTACCAGATTCACGTGAGACAAGTTATCAGGTCAGTCAGTCAGGACAGACAGGAAATCAAAGGAAGGGAGTCCAGCACCATATTGATAACGCGCAGGCGATACACCATGCCATTTTTAAAAGTTTCGCGTAAATACCGCGGGAAAGGCGGGAAAGAAAACCGGAACCGGATGCCCTCTCTAGAGGCTACTGGCTACGGCTCCAATTCAGACAACAAAATCGATTAAAACAAAATTTGTTAAATTTGTTTTGCTCTTTGGTTATTTAAAGTCGGTGGAATTCCTTTGTTGTGAGTAGTTATGAAATCTCTCGGCTTTTAAACTCTATTTGCCCTTTTTTTTTTAACTTGTTGGCTACGACTACGATTGGCTACATGACCGTGTTGAGTTTCAGTTTCGTTGTTGCTCGTGTGGTGAACACAGTTTTATTATTATTATTATTATTATTATTATTATTATTATTATTATTATTATTATTATTATTATTATTATTATTATTATTATTATTATTATAAAATATAAAACGCAACATCTTTTTTTTTTTTTTTTTAACGCAGTTCATATGGTCGTGTGCAGTCTGTCGCCGTCGCCGTACCCCTTACCGCTCTTCCGTCACCACTGGATCAAGAGCGATTCACACACGAGCGAGTCTGACCTTATCGTATTTTTCAGAACGGCTTGCGACGTTAATCCGTTGATGGGCGTTATGGCGACGTGGTTTTAAGCCACTTAAAACCGCCCCGTTGCCATAGCAATCCGTAAAAAGACTAACGTCGCGAGCCGTTGCAGTCGCACTCCGTCAGACTCACGATTCACGCAGTGTGGTCTCAAGCTCTGTTTCTGGACCGCGAGTGCCGCAAGTTACAAATGCATCATAGTCGATTTATCTGTTCATGAGAGCCCCACTGGGCTCTCGTAGACCGGCAATGCTGAATGCCACCCAAGCATGCTTCATCAGCTTCAAAACTGAACATTGCAGCTCTCACTAGAAACACTACCAGCTTTAAACAGAGTTATAACTTATAAGCCAGTGCTTATTTGTGTCGGTCTCGGTAGCCTCCATTACTTCACTCAGAGAAATGAGCAGATGATGTCTTGAAAGAGCGCGTTTTCACACGACAATACGCCTTTTTTTTTTTTTTTTTTTAGTTCGGGGAATGCATTGACAGTCGAAAGTCGGGAGTTTTATTTTCCTCAGAGTACAAGTAAGTACATGCCCAGAGATTGTACTTCAAGTAGAATACAAGTTTTAAACATAAACAGTAGTACTTTAAGCACTCATGTAGCATGTGGTAACAGTAGTAACTTTGAGCACCATGCTAGCAGGCGCAAAAAGGTCCCCTTTGCGTTGCCCTTTAGCGCGCGATTCTTCGAGTACATGCACAAACTCCGGTAGCACCGCCGAATGAGCTTCAGAGCAGGTGCTGCATTTTGTTGCCTTCTTGAGTGAGGATGCAGTGTGTGCACCTCCTGTAGTGGGCAAGAGTTCCTACGTTGGGAGAAGCGGGAAAAGCCCATTCTTCGAATGGGTCAAGTCTCCTTGAGCTTCGGGGCACAAAGAAACGCCAGTCTTCGGCGCTAATCCCGCAGTTACTCGGCCTTCTTGCGTCGTGCCTGTTCGCTCATCGCGCTGTAGCAGTGTTGTTGCGGGGGGGGGGTCTTGGGAAAGTATGGGGGTTTCGGACTCTCCAACCCATTTTCTTCCCTTCCCCTTTTCCTACGCCACATGCTTTCCTCTTTGCAAATATCAGCTGATCTTCCAACATCTTATCTCTTTTTTGCAGGAATGTTTTTTGATAGGCAAAACAACCACTAAAATTCGAAAGTAATTTGTAATTTGAGTAGAAGTTACTCGGAAAAAGTAATTAAAGTAAACTACTAACTACCGAAATGAAAATGTAATTGAAAGTTACGTACTAAACTACTCAGAAAAGTAGTTAAACTGCAGTAACTTGAGAGGAGTAGTTGAACTTAGAACACTGCACGGGCCCGGGCCAGCCCGAAAACCCGAGCCCGGCCCGGCCCGCGGGCCGGGCTCGGTCTGGGTACCACGTTTTTCCAGGCCCCGGCCGGGCCGGGGCTTGGACTAAATATTTTTCGGGCCTTGGCTGGGCACTCGTATTGTTTATAACGAAAAGTGTACTCATTGATCGTTTAAGGTTCAATAAAAACAAACAAGCGAAATGCAAAATCACTACAACACCGTTAAAAAAAAGAAGATGTCTTGCATTTGGAAAGGTTTACGTGGATAAAAGGAAACGTCTATGATTGCATTAGCATAGTGGGAAAGTTTGGTCAAGAAAGCGAAGGCACTCTGTCGCAGGGTACAACATGAGTGTCTTTTTCGTCTGCTTTTTAAATTAAGAAAAAGAAAAGAAAAGAAAAAAAAAGTGAGCTTGATTTTGCATTTTGTGCAGGGGGCCTTACTATGCCCCCAAAGATCAGCTACCATAGATAATTTTATGATTATACAGCTTTTTGAAGATGCACTAGCGTGATTGTGATTGTTTGTTCACAAAAAAAAAAAAAACACGTAGCGAGGAAAGTTTTTTGTGAAACGAATTGAACAACGAAAATTCCAATATCTTTTCAAGAAATGCATACAGGAAATAAAATATTGTCCACTTTTTTTTCTCCAAATCATTTATGAAGTGCATATTTCGCCCTTATTTTATTATCTGTTTTACTTCTTCTATTTTATCGTGTCAGGTTATCGTGTCAAAAATACTCGGTCCAAGTTGAAAAGTAATTTAAATCAAATATGCTCGCTTTATGTTTAGAAAGCTTTTAGGTTAAAGCCTGTAAACTTTTTCGGGCTCATGTATATATTCTGTCGGGCTCGGCCCGGGCTCAGGCTTGTGTCTAAAAATCCTTCCGGGTCGTCAGAATTTCTCTTCCGGGCCGGGCTCGGGCTGGGCCTAGAAATTCCGGCCCGTGCAGTGCTCTAGTTGAACTACGTACAAGTCTGGAGTTAGACGAGTTTTCTCTTCACTATGTTTTTATCAGGCTCGGTGGACATTAGATGAGGGAATAATCGTCACGGTGAGTTGACTAATTAACGAAAAACTGTTAATTAACATCTTAATTACGAAAACGTAATGGTTTTCTTAGTTATTCATCGATTAATTTTCGTGTTTTCTTCGCCCGATTTCGAAATTGCGCTTAAAAAGGTGAGCAACAAGCCCTGCCTATAAGGACGCTTGGAAGAGTGACGTTCTCGTTTCAATCACCACGTCACTACGCTTGGAAAAGTGACGACTACGTCACGTCACTCTTCCAAGCGTCCTTGTGGGCAGGGCTTGCAGCGCACATTTTGCGCGCAATTATTAAATCCGGCGAAAAAACGCGAAACTTGGTCGATTAGGTTTTCGCAATATTTTTTTTAATTGGCCTGGCCTTCATTAGTAATTGCCGTCAATACTGCAAGCCAAACATGACTCCTAAAACCAATAATTAAAACGTTAATTAACACGTTTTAGTTAATTAGTCAACTTAGAGTGGCGATTATATCTTCATCTAGTGTAAGCAGAGCCTGATAAATACATGGTGAAGACGTAACCCGTCTAACTCTCGCCCCTTTAAAAAAAAAAAAAAAAGTTCGAATGAAAATCAAACTCTGTATTTAGCGTGTATCTATCATTAGATGTTTTACCTGCGCGTTTTATTTATATCTAAGAATCAACAAGCATGAAAATTTTAGATTACGCTGAAAACGAGTAAAAAGCGGTGCTCTTGTCAGAAAATCTGAGAGATGTGCTTTTTTTTTAACTCCCACTATGTTCGTAAGAAGTGGTATGCTGTGCTAGCAAATCAGAACGCGATGGAAACGAAAACAAGAAAAGGTTGGTGGCATGCAACGCACACATACCGGCAGAGAAAGAGAGAGAGAGAGAGAGAGAGATCTTGCATCAGCTAGTCTATCCGTTTTGTCTTACCTGAGCTTGTCGCTTCTTTTATGAGACCATACCACTGCGCTTGAGTGTTTTAAATCCAAAAGAAAAAGTCATAGCCGTAAAACGGCTCGCAACTCAGAGACCGCATATCTACGTCGTTAAAGTTTTTTTTTTTTTTTTTTAGTGATGTTTAGGACTGTTAATATTTCGTCTGGAGCCGGCCGCGGAGGCAGTGCCAACAGTGCCACCGTGTACACGAAGTTGAAGGGAACACAATTCAGCTGGAAACCTTGAAGAGAAAAAAATAAAATTAAGAAAATGGGCGGAAGGTTTTTATGAAAGAATGTTAACCCAAAAGTGACTCCTGTTTTGATTTGTTTAAATATCGCAAAAAACAGCGTTTTCACTAACTAAAAATAACGCTGCTTTTGTTCTTAGTTCATCAGGAATCAAATTTTCATAATAAAAGTGCACTTTATGATACGATTAAATGAACAGTCAGTTTCACTTCCACACTGTTTTCAGTGACTGAGCAAATAAGAAAATCAATCTGCCACGTTAAAAAAAAATGAAAGTCGTTTACAAATTTTGTAATGCGGAATTAGAGCTCAGCTCTTGAGGTGTTCTGATTTTGCGATATACCGTGCTAAGGAATTTGAGAAAAATATGTACATACAAATGTGGCTGCCGGTGACGTTTCTAGGAGGAGAAGGGGAGGAAAAGGGCCCCCACCTTACCCTTCTCCTCTCCATACCCTTCCTCCTCCTCGTACCCTCCCCTTCTCCTCCGGTTACGCCGACGGCGACGGCGACGCCGACACCGCAAAACACGCCAGCGAGCGCCTAAGAGCGGCGCTCAACCCCTCGTGAGAAGAAATCGATTTTTTTATTAAGTACGTTATATTATTAAATCTAAAGTAAATACAATTTGTTTTATTCATCCTGACAAGGGTAGGGTGTGCCTTGGCTGTGCGGAGTTCTATATCTTGAAAATAAACCTGATGAAGTTTCACAGCGGTTCAGCCCTTTCAACTTCCCGGAAGCAACAAAAGAACCAAATTTGTCCGGGAGCTTTCGCTGGGTGAGCATTCGTTCCGTGAGATTTCGCCCGGTGCGTTTTTGTCCGGTGAGCTTTTGTCCGGTCACCGGGTGGATTTACGTGCCAAACCAGCAAAGAACACCTGACACACGCAAGAGAGGGGCTGGTAATTAATTTCGACCCCTTGGGGATCTTTAGCGTGCAACCGAAATCCCTGTTAAAAATCCGCGTACACCGCAACAAGCCTCCGTCAGATTGCGGGCACATCGACACAGCAAATGGACATCAGTAGGGAGCCAAGTATGCCTCGAATTGCTCGAAACCACCGAGGCGGCGGCAGCGGCGGTATGTCGGAACCACGTGTTGAAACCTGGGGGTCTCTGTGACATCATATCACGGGTATTTGCTGTACAACGTCACAGCTTTCGAGACAAACCCATTTTGTTATTCCCTTCCAAAAAAAAAAAAAAAATTATCTCTGTGATCTTCAAGAGATTTCTTTCCCGCGTGCTTCCTGTCAGCCTCGGGTGCTTTGTGCCTTGTTTGAACTTATTAGTTTGGACTATCGATGCTGGTTTCTGGTTCAATATAAGAGCCTGACCAATCAGTCATCATTTCATGTCTTTCGAATAGTTGCGTCCTATACTCAATCAGTCGGTAAGTGCTTCACGTGCACGGGGGTGGCAATCCCAGGGTACCCGTTTCGGGGAACAGCGGTTGTTTACGAAAACAAATAAAAGGCGTCGACGAGACGGCGCAGCTCGTCGTCGGCGTGCCCATAAATCAGGGCAGGGGAACTAACCCCTTCGCTGCGGGGTCCTTTCTCAGATTAGCGGCCAGCCGACAACTCGGGCGGGCGGTGCACTGATGGAACCTGGCGGCCAGACCGCCAACCTGTCGCCGGGTTTGTTCACATCGGGAGCACTGCGCCCTCGAGAAAGAATGGCCGGGTCCCTCTGCGGGGACCCAGTGCCAGCCAACGAAACCCGTATGATCCTTCACCCAGCGTGACATTGGCCCCGAACAACCAACGGAGCCCGAAAACTTGCCGCTTCTGCAAAACGTTCAAACCAGTTTCCCCTTCCACTTTCTTTTGTTTGTTTCTCTGTCTTTAATGCGTCGCCCCTGGTCTCCTGTGGCGAATGGACTCTACTCTGCTTTCAAAGATGGCTATCTTTTCGGTTTTCGAACGCGATAAACTCTTTCCGGAGCCACATTTCATCGTGCGCTTTTCGTTGTTTTTTCGACGAGTAAACCTCGGCCAGGAACGTTGACCTGCAGCATACCGGAATGGCACGACCAACGACCAATGAGACCTGGGATACCAGGCAGGACGCCGAAGAGGAACCAGACGCTGCTCCAGGGACATAAGGCCACCGTGCACCGAAGGCTCCGGACGTGCCGTCTACCAGGTGAGACCTTTCGGGGAGTAATCCTTTCGCTCCCGAGGCACGCCCCGCAAAGCCTTTACAAGTGCAGAAACAATACGCGGAGCGCCTTGTTTGTGCGAGGACGCTTAGACAGTCATAGCTGGACAAGCTGAACAGTTCAATTAGCTTTTTATACCTTCATCCTTTCGTTTTGGTCGCTCGAGGATGTCATGTAGGGAGCGACGATTGACCGTAAATTACTCGCCAAAAACATTTATTTCCTTTTCTTTACTTAATTTGTTTTTATTATTATCATTTAACGCGTGAAACTTACCATAACGGCTGAACTCGAAAGTTGAATGTTAACGTATTTTGTAAAGTCGATGAAATATTCATAGGCATCTTGTCTTTGACGACTGATTTGATTTCCGTTCCCGTCTCTCATTATTTGGACCGTGTGCCTTTTGCTCTTGTTACGAAGTAAACTCAGTGGGCAAGTGTCGGGATACTTCATAAAAGATGAAGTTTACAAGGTGTCACCTGGCAATTTTAATTTTGACATAAACAAAAAAAAAATAGTACTTTTTTTTCCGAAATTATAAAGTGCCCCGAATATACATATACGGTGTATGTTTAATATTGCGCGGTGTTTCTGCTGGCTCGGTGCGTTGTAAAATGTTTCTGGGTGTAATACGCGCAGGCCATTCTGATACTGAAAGCCCCAAATTACATAAAATCGTAATGAAATTTATCGTGCACCAAAACTCTTAAGGAAACTTCCGGAAGAAACGATAATAATCCCTGGAGAAGGGGAACGAGGGGGTCAATGGACAAACACAAATAATCTCCAAGGGCTCCAGTCTGAAGCTCCCGGAAGCTTCAAACTAACTAACCGATGTGTTGCATTCGCCTGTAAAAAAAAAAAAAAAAAAATGTGATTAGTTTTTGAAACACTTGGCTGTTCTTGTAGGCGCATATCTTGCTTACTGTACATATACGTAACAAATACATTTATTCGTTCTCTACCATAACGATGTAGCCTAATTTGTCATAATCATCTTAACCAGTGATTCATACACACCCTTAAAGCCACATTTACACTGTCATACAAAAGCACGGAGATCTCTGAAAGACATGATGACAGAAGTTTCTGCGGACACGCCTCAAGCATTGTTCCAAGCATGTTTGCTTCATACACATATGTATGCTTTTCGAACATGTCGAGAAACAGGCTTTGTATGACGATTTCGACAGAACTGTCATTGAAGGAATTAAGAGCCACGCCTCAGACGGTAGACTGACTTTTGCATGATGTTGTAGCTGTATTACCGCGGCCTAACACTCCCCCAAGATAAGTTCGCCCCCCCCCCCACTTCTCCCCCCCCCCCAAACCTCAGATGGGCAATTTTGGATAAACCCCTGACCTTAACAAATATACAGAATGTTTCTGTGAAAGCTTAAAAAAAGAAGAAAAAAAAGATTCCCTAAACATACGTTGTTCGAGACAAATAGAAACTCTTTGAAGGAACGACCTACCAGCTTTGGCGGCCGTCAAGGATTGCAAAAACATACTAATTATCAAGATAATTACCTAAATATTACTCGTTTTTTTTTTAATTAGTGAAAATAAATGTATGGTTACACCGAAAAACTTGCTAAGCATCGTCGAAAATTACTAAATCAGCTCTTTTTTAAAAAGATATAAGGCAGAGGCAGCACACGTGCGCCATACTTTTCACCATCCTACGAGGGAGGCGAGGCGGCGGCTTCGCGCCGCGACCACCGGGGAGCAGGACCGCGGGCGCAAAGATGCGCTCCGATAAGAAACCGAAACCTAGAAACGCGTCCAAACTAAGCGTTTCTTCTTTTTTCCTTTTTTCCAGAACGCCGTAAAATGCTGCCCCTGCCTTATGTCATTCTAAAACGAGTTGATTTAGTGTTTTTCGATGATGCTTAGCAAGTTTCTCAGTGGAACCTTCTGTTTATTTTCACTAATAAAATAAAAATCTTTTTTTATTATTATTTTGCTAATTCTATGTCTTCGCAATCCTTCACGTCTGCCAAGGTTGGTAGATTGTTCCCGGAAAGAGTTTCTTTTTATCTCGAGCAGCATATTTTTAGGGAGCTTTTGATGCTTTCGCAGATACACCATGTATACGCTGACTTCCATATAAGTGAAGAAAAAGAAATTGCCTTCGTGCGTGCGCACCTTTTGCGGTATGGTTGAAAACATCGTTTTGTTTTCGTCACGCCATTGGAAGGTGTTCGCTTTTTATGCGTAACTGCCACTCGTTCGTGTTGTGCCTCGCATTTTTTTTCCTTTTTTTCCAAAGTAAAATGTTTTTTTTGTTTTAATATTACTATTATTGTTTTGTTTTTTTTGCTTTTTTCATGCCGGATACGTAAATTATGTGACTGGGAAAGGCTGAGAAAGCATGATTAAATGGTTCCGAAAATGTGGGAACTCGAGTTCTAAAGATGTGAGTTCGCGCGTCTATGCTTCCCGCTGGCGAGACGAGTGGACGGGAGTCAGAGGACGTTTTGTTATACTTGTTTGAGGCTGGTACCCTTTGGGGTTCTACCATCCCTTGTGCACGAAATAAAAATAAATATAAAAAATATTGTTACAAAGTTTGTAGTGAATGGTCGAGAAAGACTCTTGGAAGCAAACTCACAAAAAAAAAGTGCGACCTATTACAACAAAATTACCCGCAAGCATGTTGTTTGAGTTTAGTGTTGCAGAAATAGAGTGCCCCAACAAAAGCAGTTTTACGTAGAAATGAATATAGTTCATCCAAAAATGTCTAAAATGATAGAACTGTTTGACATCTACGACTTGTGATTTTCGCTTGATTTTCGCATGGCATCCCGACAAAAAAAATGATCATACATTATTTTATCTTCTATATAAATATACAGTGTGACTTAATGGCAATTTGTGTGACATCCTTTGTAACTGCGTGCGCCGAAGCCCGAACCTCGTCTAGCTCGGGCTTCGGTGCATGACCTTAGGAAAACATGTGATGCATGTAAACTAGTCAATGACAGTCAGTGATATATGTAGCGCTTGTAACAGCCGACATGCTCCATCTGGAGCAAGTGAGAAGAATATATCAATCTCCACACTTCACCGAACCGTCTCATCGCATAAATATACACAAGCATATTTAATATTTCAATTGTAAGTGGAAGACTGAAAGGGGTTTCCAGGTATTATAAAATTATTACCACATCGTTAAAGGCTCTTTTTGACAGTTCTTTTCAAGTAGTTATAATTGAAGAGCAAGGATACATTGTTATAATTCTTGTATTCATGACGGTCGCGTGATCGTGATAGGAAAATAATACGGTTCGGTTGCCAGCATTATACATACCGGGTGTTCCATTTTAATTCGAACAGATTTATTACAAAACATTCGTAAGAGATGCACTAATACGGTTTGTGCAGGTGAGTTATACAGCCAGGGGGACATTATGTGGGTGGCTAATCTTTGCGATAAGTCGGCTAATAAATTAAAATTGGTTAATTAACTTTTAGTTTGTGAAAATATACATATGGTTCCAATTAGAAACTTACTGAAGGTCATCGAAAACTACTAAATCGACTCTTTTAGAACGACTTGAAGCTCGTGAGAAACTCGGGGCGCACCAAAGTTACCACTCGTGCAGCAGGCGCAAAGCTAGCAGTGGCGGGACGCGGATGATTAGATTATCATCGTGTTCCGCCACTGCCAGCTCTGCGCCTGCAGCACGAGTAATAACTTTGGTGCGCCCTCGAGTTTCTCACGAGCTTCAAGTCATTCTAAAAAGAGTTGATTTAGTAGTTTTCGATGACCTTCAGTAAGTTTCTAATTGGAACCATATATCTGTTTTCACTAATTAAAAATAATTAAGAAAGTTTAGTTAATTATCCGACCTATCGAAAAGATTATCCACTCGCATAATGTCCCCCTGGCCGTATCACTCACCTGCACAAACTGTATTAGTGCATCTTTTACGAATGTTTTGTAATAAATCTGTTTGAATTAAAATGGAACACCCGGATATATATATATATATATATATATATATATATATATATATATATATATATATATATATATATATATATATATATAAATTCTGTAATCCCTCTCTCCCCTCTTCGTTTACAATACTACTACGGCTGCACTTGTCAATCTTACCTCACTCCTACTATATATATATATATATATATATATATATATATATATATATATATATATATATATATATATATATAATGGGAACGGTGCAGCCTGCCCCTACGGGGAGGAATGGTTCCCTAGATATCTTGGAAGACGGGCCCTTTCCGACACTTGCAAAGCTGAGATGACGTGCCACGTCACTGCCGCAATTCGGAATAGCGCGGGCCTTAAATCAGCAACGGTTGTCGTCTATCCAGTTAAAACGAATTCGAAACTAATAGTACACAGAGAGCTGGTCGGAAATTGAGTCCGCCGAAACCAGTGGCCGGGATGGTCTAATTGGTCAAGGCGTCGCCCCGGACAGGCGAAGGTTGCGGGTTCATTCCCCGCTCCTGGCCCAATTTTTCGCCAGCTCTCTTTCCTTTCCCTTTCCCTAACTTTAATGCAATAAATTCAATAACCACCTTCTCCCCTCTTCGTTCACTATATATATATATATATATAATCTGACCTTCTTTCTTTTCTAAGGTGTTGCCAGACCGCTCTGAGGCAAGAACGAAGCATGAAGATCTTGGCACTCGCCTGTTGGTATACTCTGTTGAGCGTCGTTATTTCATTTCCGACAACTTCACAACCTCCAGCAAGCGTCACACAACCACACCCAGCAGTGCCACTTCAAGAAAGCCAGAAAGATTCTGGCACTGCCGGAGTAGTGGACGAGATGAAAGAATTGCAAGAACATCAGTTAGTGCCGAGCACAAAACCACCAGATGTTTCGACAGTTCAGCACGCGAGCAAGCTTCCCGTCGACGGGGTTAGCACAGCATCACCGAATACACAGACCCCAGGCGAAGCTTCTGTTAGTCATATTAAAACATCCGTTAAACTGGTGGACTCTGATGGCACGCCTCCGTCACCAAAGGATGAAGTGAAATTTGTTACAGATGTACCCTCATCCCCAGAAGTACCCTCATCCACAGAAGTACCCTCTTCTACAGGGGTACCCCCTTCTACAGGGGTACCCCTCTACAGAGGTACCCCTTCACAAAGGCACTCGTCTGCAGATGTACCCCTTCTACAAAGGCACCCCCTTCTGCAGATGTACCCCCTTCATCAAAGGCACCCCCTTTACTGATGCACCCCCTTCTACAAAGGCAACCCCTACTACAGAGGTACCAACTTCTACGTTTTCACCAACGGATGAAAGGCACGAAATAACGGAATTCCCTAAACCATATGTTAAAAAAAATCAAACGAAACCCACTTCGAAAAATGAAACGAAACCCGAGAGACCTGACATAGCTCTAAGCGGAATTGTGGATGATGTAAAAGATTTTGGCGCCGTGAATGACGCAGTGGAAATAGTTAAGGACGTCACAACCCTCCTATCCGAAAAAGAAAAAAATAATCAGAAACGCCATCCTTCCCTGACAGACGTCGAACAAAAGGAAGTTTCCAAAGCGAACCCTTCGGAGCCAAGCTCGCATGATGAAAATGAAAATGATAGTGAGAAAGCGGCGACGACCCCAAGTGTTCCAAGAGAAGAGCACAAATTAGAGAGTGTCCCTCACGCTGTCTCCGTGAACAATACGAAACCGACAGTAAATGAGAATGTCAAAACTCAAAGGTCCATAATGACCGCAAAGTCCCCTACGAAGAATAGTCGGGGTACTACAGCTACGATGCACGCTGAATCCTTAAACCTTGACGGTAAATTACCGAAACTTCATAAAATTGATAAGAGAGAGGAGACGTCAAATGTTCAAGGGAAAGAGAAAACTGACCCAGTAGCCACAATGAAGCCAGACGTCGCTGAACATCAGGTCGCAGGACCAGAGGCTGCACAGCCAGAGGTCACAGAGGTCGCAGTACCAAAAGTCTCAGAGTCAGAGGAAGCAAAGCCAGAGGTCGCCCAGACAGAAAACACGAGGGAAACTGTTCCAGAGGTGCTCAAGCCTGAGGTCACACAGACAGAAAACGCCATGATACTCAAGCCAGAGGCCTCCAAAGATGAGTTCGTTCGGCCAAATGATGTCACAACAGAGGTCACCAAGCCAGAAGTCCCTAAACCACAGTTTGCAAAACCAGAGGTCTCAGAACTAAAGTCCACTAAACCTGAAGCTTCAAAAGAGGAAACGGTTGAATCAAGCTCTGAAACAGCTCAGTCAGAAGCGCTGCATCCAAAAACACTTCAAACAGAAGCACCTCAGGCGGAAATCGTACCTCTAAAAACTGTTGAAGAGGACGTTGCCAAACCAGAAACTGATCAGCCAAGTGAGGTTCAAAGCGAACTACTTCCGCCTGCAGCAGGACAGCAGCAGGCCGGCCCAAAAATCACCGCAACCGCAACAGTAATCCCAGCAACCAACGTTGCTGTCCCCGTGAAAACTAAGGATTCTGCTTCAGAGAGCACTCAAAATGTGGTCGCAGGAAGCGCCCCCAAGCGGTAGCTAATCAAACCTTATCGGCGGCAAGCACTGACGGGGTAACAGGAGTGAAGAATGAGACTGCATCCGGAGGCAGCGGTGGTTTCGACCCTTTTTCAGCCATAAGGGCCATCGCGAGGCCCGTTATCAACGCGGTCACAACCGTGAGAGATACAATTCGACCAGTGTTCGGCGCGGCCCTATCTCCTATCGTAGGGCCAAGTAACCCCACAAAGGGTGACGGTGAAGGAGCACAAAAAGCACCGAACGCCACACAACCACCATTTCAGGGTACTGAAATTCCTAGTGACGTCCCCAGTAAGCAGCCAAACGAAAAGGGCGTGGAGAGTCCAGAAGAGACCACAATTCTGCCAGACAAGCAAAACGAGAGCCTGGCTACTACGACAAGCCCTCTGGTTCCTGATAAAGTTGCTGCGGAACCCAAAACTGCTGAGAGCAATCCTTCGAGTTCTGAAACTGCTATTCCAACTGGGGATGTTTCCAAAAATGCATCACAGACACAAAGTGGCCTGCCTGCGCTACCATTTGACCCTACCACGACAATTAAAAGGCTCACCCAACCCGCGATTAATGTTGCCACCGCTGTAAGAGATAGGGTGAAACCTGTCTTTGACGCCGCCATTGCTCCTGTTGTGGATGTTATTTCCCCTGGGAAAGAATCAGGAGTGGTTAACCAGACACTCGAAGTCCAAAAACAACCAGAAGAAAAACAAGGAAGGTGCGCCAAGCTTTACGGAAGCTCCCAAAGAACCAGAACATTCTACTGAAGATATTGCAAGCTCAACCAAATCCCCAAAGAACAAGAACAATCCGCTGAAATGTCCAAGCTACCAAAAAGCACCCATGAAGATACGTCGAACTCCACCGAAACTCCTAAAGAACAAGGGAAACGCTTGTACTCCAAGTAAGCAACGCCACACGTGTTACATCATTAGTAATGTAAAATCCAAAAATTTTGAAAAAAAAAAAAGAGCTGTCAATTTTGAATATTTTTGCATAGTTTTTAGACCGTGTACCTACCACTTTACAAATTTTGCATTTACAGTTATAAGCTGTTTACGACGTTCGTTGGCAATGACACAGCGGCACTGGCTGCTGTTTCAGCTCTTCAGGAGATTCCAGAGGTAAGTAGGCAAACAATAAAGAAGCTTTAATCGGAACGAGTGTTCAACTGATGCAGGTGGATTTCTGGAACATACCGACCCTGAATCGCAACGTCACGTTTCTGGTTCCTCCTGGCCTTGTTGATAAAGTCACCGAAGACCTCACGAAGGCTGGCCTTAAACTTTACGTGCTGACGAACGACATTCAAAGGTATTAAATCATCTACCAGAGTAATCATGTTAGAATTGCTTTTTTAAAACATACACCGCATCTAATCAATTGCGTATTATTCAGTTTTCATTGAGAAAAAAATTATCGCTATGAAGTGTTTACTGTGCGCAGGACATCGTTGAATTTTTAAACGTTCGTTAAAGGGAATCTGAAGCGGGTCTGTATTTGAGAAAAACGTTTAAATCGTCTTCATTTGACCTTCAGGTCCAAGATCACGAATATCAATATTATATTTCGGACTGATGCGCCACGTTGCCCCAACAGCTCATTAAAAATAGAGCTGAAGACCCTCCTTCCGGGCGCGTTCGACGGGAGGAGATTTACACAAAGATCTTAACATTTACGCGCATTCTGCAAGCCTTACCTGAGCAGTCAAAAATGCTACACGCGTGAGGCAGTTGGAACCTGTGCATGGGTAAAAACTAAAAAATGACGCCAAGCGATCTTTTTTTTTGCGTTTATTGGTGCGTTTGGGTCAAGTGCTTGTGATATTCAAAATCACCGGACAGAAATAAAACTAAAATTCGTATCTAGCTAGATTTTTGTTTTTAATGAGCTGAAATTTTTAACCTGTTTAGTTCACGTAGCGCTTTCTGCGATAAAACCAAATGACCTATGACAATCTCTCACAATTTTCTTTGGCATAAATAATGTTTAAGGCGTATTACTGACGGAAAAAATGTCTATCATTTCTCCCGCCAGTTGGTTGGACAGGGAGAGGGATGAAAACAGTCCAGGCGTCTTCTTTGATCAACGGGACATCAGCAACTTCGCATACGACAAGTATCATCGTGTCGAAGAGGTATCCTTATAATACTGAATACTTATAAGTTCAGAAGTTGACGTAAACTGGTTATGTAGAGCAATGAAGAAAGAATAAGGAATCGTGAGTTGAATGATGGCAGGTGGACTACCTTTGATCACAATCTTCCACCGCTTGTAGGCTGCCAATTCTTTCTTTTATTACTGCTCACAGATACCCTTTCAGTGACAGTATTTTTTTTTAATACAAGCTCTTGGTACTGTTTTTGATCAGATCACGGGCTACCTGGACTTGCTGGCTCAAAAGTACAGCAACATCGCCACTGTGCGAAGCATCGGGATGACCCAAGAAGGAAGACCAATCAAGGGAATTATCGTAAGAATTAACACATTTCTTATAGAAAAAATAGGTGCTAAAAACAATGTTTTGGCACGCATATACGAAGATATGGCAAATGCCATAGACCGCAAGTTTAAGAGTTGTTGCTTTTGCGCAAGTTAAAACTTCTGAAAATTGTAGTAACATTGCGAAGATGAAATACCTATGTTTAGCTTCAGTATAAGTATGTATGAAGAAAAGAAGAACGCCTGCTCTCAAGAAACCATCTTTGTCACGCAACATCCTTGAACTCCACCTAGATCAGTAGGCTGGAAACGCTTGGCCGTGCATACGCTCCTCCTAAACTGCGTATTGCAGTGCGTTCTTTTTAGAGCGAACTCTAGTACGAGCTAACTTACATTAGGCACACGGTAGGAGAAACGCCCGACGGGGGATATGTAAGCTGGAAATTAATACCCCGAATTCCCCAACGAAGACGCAGTGACGTCGCATGTATAACTTTCGCGTTCTCATTGGTCCATCTAACCTGTTGCTTTGGCTTCAGCTTGAGATTGGGTAAAATTAAGTATATCTACAGAATTCTTCATTTTTTTGTAAAGTCAAAGTTTACCCAATATTGCACCCCGAGGTTGTTTAATGAAAATCACGTTATCCATCCAGTTCCTCCTCGAAAACAAGACCACATAGATGACTCTGGATTATTTGTAAAATATATTAAGGTAAAAAAAGGAGCCGCGGTATAAATACGAGGAAGGATTTTGACAGGAAACGCGTAAGTGCAATCAAGAGAACCAGCCGAATCATTTCAGGTGCGCAATATAATTTTTTGGATGCGTAAGTTGCCTTGGTGAAGCAATTAAGGAGATTTCTTTTCCTTTTAACTAAAGATATGACCCGACAATGTATTAATCTTGAAATTGACAGAAAACAAAAGTCATGAAAAGGGTCACAGGCCAAATAATGTCCTACACTCTGGCCGCGCGTTCTCGCCGTTTTGTACCGTGTTTGTTACAAACGGGCACTGTGCCTCCTTAAATTCTGTCTCCTGTCCGTGCCAAACTTGAGAATCAATAGTTTAATTGTTCGGCCCCAAACACTGCATTGTATCATCGTAGTCAGTTCTCGCCTTCTGGCCCGGCGAGTTTACCCTGCTTGTAACATGCGCGCTCTTCCTTCCCCAGCTAAGCACGGGCGGTAACCGGCCGGTCATCTGGCTGGACGGTGGCATCCACGCCCGCGAATGGATATCGCCGGCCTCCCTGGTCTATCTCCTCGGAAAGATGACGTCCGGATACGGCTCGGACAGTACCATCACGGGACTCATGCAGGCCTTCGACTTCTACGTCTTTCCCGTGGTGAACCCAGACGGATATGCTTACACATTCCACGCTGTGAGTCCATGTCCTGATGCGCCTCGACGGTAGTTAATATAGTGATGCCGGAATTTAGTTACGTCATTTGACAACTGAGACAGGCGCGTGCGTATTGCACGCAGGTGTATGGCAGTTAAACAAAAAGTGTACGTTTGCACTCGAGCAAACGGTTGTTCATTAGAAAACCTGCATATAAGAAAAACATCCAATGAAAAAAAAAAAGAACAGACAAAGACCAATATACTATACAATGATAAAAAGTAGAAATAAAAATCATGAGCTCTATTAATGCCATAAAAACATGATTTTCCTCCCGTTATGACAATACTCTCAGCCTCGTTTCTTAAATATAACACTGAGTTAGTCCAGCATAGCGAAGACCTGGGTTTTCGTAATTTTGAAGGTTCGCCAGCTCGCCTGTCTTTAATATTGTAGTTGTGTCCACTTTAGGCTAACTGACTTGCAACGGGAAGTTAGCAGTGTTGAAACTCGAAAAATGTGTATAGGTGATGCAAATGCTGTTGACTGGGTCTATTCAAGAAAAATAATCCGGAATATAACACGCAAAAAGGGTGTCATTCGTAGTATACGGTGTCGGCACCTCAAGAAGAGTATCTCGATTAATTGCCCCGCCTTTACTCCGAATTAGTGTGAGTAAACAAGTTGAATGCTCTACTTCCAGGATCGTCTCTGGAGGAAGAACAGGTCGGGGGAAAACAAGGCTGCAGAGGCGTGGATCCTAACCGAAACTTCGCCGCTTCGTTTGGCGGTAAGGCACTCCAAATTAGTGTTCTCGCACACACACACACACACAAAAAAAAAAGAGAAAGACGTTTGCGTTACACACGTTTTTTTTTATCATACCACTATAGCCTATAGCCTCATGCTCCTAAAATCAATTCCATCTTTACAATGACGCAGTCAATTAAAATTTCATTTAATCAATTATGAAACTAACAAGGCGAGAAAATTCAAAATGCACCACAGCGATGTGCTAATTACGGCTGGAGAAGTGTAGCGTGTCCAAGACGTTTATTAACCACACAGCGTTCAATAATTATAATAACTCGGAGTCTCAATATAGATGTTCCGCCAATTGTTTTCTAAAAGGAGAGGATTCGTCCTAGTCTTTCGCGGAGGCTGAGGAACGCTGCGATACTTTTCCATGTCAAACCAACCACGTGAAACATAAGCTTGAGGGGAAATTTTCAGCTCTCTACATGCAGATCACCGTTTTTATTTTATATTTAGTTAGCAGCGTGGTGTAAGCAATTCTAGAGACACCAAACAGATACTCATGCGTAGTATACGTATGCTCAATTTGAGGGAATGAACAACAAGCGCTCTATTTAAGCGCGAAGAACGAAACAAAAATTAAAAGATTTTTGCGAAAACCGATAAGGCTATTCGGTGCTTCGCTGTTCTTATGCAGGTCCAGGGACAAGCTCACATCCATGCTCAGACATCTACCGCGGGTCAGCGGCATTCTCGGAGACAGAAAGCCGAGCCATACGCGACGCGCTTGTAGGTCTGGGCTCCAGGACCAAGGCCTACGTCACGGTTCACTCCTACAGCCAGCTCATCATGGTTCCCTATGGCCACGGCCGCGGCACTTACACGAAGGACTACGCTGACCAGGTTTGCTGATCATGCACCTTTGAACGAGTGCGATCTTCACACACGACGTATTGTACACGCAGATTGCGGCTGCACGTGCCATCTCGCGGGCCATACAAGTCAAGTCTGGAGTCTACTACCAAGTCGGCACAATCTCAAGTCTCCTAGGTAAGGCTTGCGGCGCCAAAGCGGACGAGATGAACACGATATGATTACGTGCACTCCACTTTTTTTATCTTTTAGGGTCGGCGGCCGGATCATCAACTGACTGGGTCTACGACTCGGCCAACATCAAGTACTCCCTGGCTGTGGAACTGCGGGACAAGGGACGCTTCGGGTTCCTGCTGCCAAATTTCCTCATCGTGCCTACGTCCGACGAATTCACCGAGGGCGTCAAAGCCCTTGGCAAATTCATCGCTAGAAGAGAGTTGAACAAGACCATCCAGTGAATCTGTCGCATATACTTCGTCGCAGCCTCCCCCATACTAAGAAGCCTGCGTGTTGCTGTGAAAACCTATCCAGGTGGCGGGCTGGTGTAAGGAAAGGGGAAGACGGCGATATTACTTTGCGGAGGGTGTAGCCTTCGTGCAGATCTCAGTCCTTCTTGAGCTTCTGTCTTGGAACTTGAGAAATTCCATTATGTGCGTTGTTTATCTCGCTCTTGGTATCTAGGTAATTTCACTGATCTAACAATCAACTAGACAAGAAAATTAGGCACGTTTATATTTAATTAAAAAAAACTGTCAATCCTATTTTTATATTACTCTTTAAGCCAGATCCGCTTTTTTGTGCGATCACGCCGGTTTCTCTGACAGAGGGGGCTCTCATATAATCCAGGTCATTCAGCTCTTTCCTTTGTAACTATCAATCCAGGTCATTCAGCTCTTTCCTTTTTAACTATCACCAATCTGCATTGTCTCTGTGACCACGTCTTGGAAGTAAACTTTTCATCCATTTACTTATTTTAACCTGCAAAGTATCTGTACGTGTTCGAAGGGGAAGGTAGAGTTTCGAAGCCAAAGTTATTACTGCACGGTGTACTTACTCATCGTGATACTTCAAAGTTCACATTCCATCAGAGTTTTCTTATTAGTAACAGCAGATCCTTTTATTATAGGATAAAAACAAATGGTTCACCAAAACCTTCGAAACAATTAGGTGATGGTACACCAAAATCGTGTTCTTGAATAAACTTTTACGCAACAGGCATACATCACAAAAGTTCTGGAGGACGAATACATTGAAATGAATAGTTGTCTGCTCATGTGAATATGGGAGCACACCTGTTGGGTCAAAAAACTATGCCGGCAAGGTATAAAAGAATGGCATAGATAAATTGGCAGTGGTATTTTATGCTAGGCAACAGATAACACGGGTGGTTATGGTCTTGGATGGGGCAGCGTTTCTATCGTGAATAAAAATGTTTCTTGCTCCGCTGAACAGCAAGATTTGTTAAGCTTATCTGGTGTATGAATCATTTTAAACGTTTATAAAAAAAATAACACGAATACATGAAACGATTTTAAAGGCGGCCAGCCGAAAAACGCACGAAAATCGGAACCTAAAATTGTAGTTCCACAACATAAAAAAGCCGCGCGGGGATATTTGCATTACGTAAATTGCGAATATGTCTTTTTAACGAAATCATATTTGCAGTCTGCGCGCAGACTGCAAATTGCGAATTAGGTAGTTTTTCAGAAATAGCGTGAGGCAATTTTCGCATGTTCCGATTTCTGTCCGATTCTCGGGTGGCTTCTCGCATATGCATTTCAGCTTTAAGTCAGTCAGCTTGTCTGAATATCATATGATTACAGAGAGCAACCACAATCTTGGACAACGTGAGCTGAAATTGGAGAACGGCGGATCGCAGGTCCCAAAATCCACGGGACGTAACGGTAAAAAGCGAAGTTGGGCACGAGTGTTTTGTATGTATGACTATACAGCTCATTGATATGATACAGGCTGTCGCGGCTCCTGAACTAAGTTCGACTATTTCAGCTCACATTTCCCAGGTGTGTGCAAGGACATTAAAAACTGTGCGAGGCGAAACAAGACTTTCCATTCCAGAATTTAAACATCGGCCTCACGTCCACGCCGCCAGCGTAAACAGTGCAGTGTGGACCGCGTGGTAGACTCACATGATTACATCAAAAGACCTAAATCTATTAGATTCAGAGTCCTCAATGTTTGGCATACGTCATTCCGAAGAAATATGCAAATGATACAATTATGCCCGTAGCTGTCATCGGTGAACAACTGGGCGATATATGCTGCAGTACAAAATTTTAATTACACCCGCGCAGTAATTCTCTCGAAATTTAGTGCGACCTACGTTCGAAAAAGTAAAGAAAATCCGGTTCGAACACCTTAACGTATTATCAGAGAGTTTTAGTAGATCGTGTTTTCAGGCCACGCTATTTGTAGCGGGAGCTCGCGCTGCCACTTCGATGCATGCTCTGAAGTGCGAGCCCGTAGCGGTGGCGGGCCTTTGAAAGCGATCTACTAAAGCTCCCTAATACATGCCACAGCTCAAACTTGTAATGAAGCAATGGTGAGGGTGCAGGCTAGCTGGTGTAAATTGAGCATAGTTGTAAACCCGTCCCTTGTCCGTATCCCCAGTCTCGGGTTTACAACTATGCTCAAACTTGTCACTGGCTACGGTGGCTCGTGCCCTCCATTGGTAAACTGAACTAGGCTAATATGTCGGGAAGCTTGTAAATCGAACCAGGAGCATTGAACGTTCCATTCCTGCAACCCCCTCCCTCCAACTAAAAAAAAAAAAAATCAACCGAAAGACGCAGTCACTTGGACGCTATTAACACACGGAAACAAGGCTAGACAAACAATGATGCGCATTGGGGGAAAGAAACAAAAAAGAACGAAAGAAAAGCATCAGGTTGGGCGTTCTGAGTGACATGAGCGGCCTCAAAGTTGACAAACCGCTTCGGGAACGTCGTGTTACAGGCGGGTGTGGTGCGGTGCTTACGGGCAGGCGACCGGGCCAAAAACCTGTCCCCAGTTCACGTGCCTCATCTTTTTGCCCGTGCGTATTCATGAGGGCGCGCCTTCCGGGGACTTCCCCCGTCTCACTGCTGGCGACCCGCGAGTCAGCCTCGGTCGACCGTTGAGTGCCACTGCTGCGCCACTGCCGCCGCACCACCTACCCGCGGACGCGTCTTTGCAGGAGAACGAAAAGGTACGGCGAGCTTCTGTCCCTTCTTTCCTACATCTCAGCCTTCGGTGTGTCTTGTGTACAATCGCCAAACAGTGTCCGGCTATGCTCCGTATCCTAGAGAGGCTCGTGATCGAACCTCACTTGTTATTGGAGCTGCAATGCTAACGGACAATTCTGTCGAGGTCCTCTTTAGATTTGGTTTTGAGAAATTGCGAGTTTTTGTAGATAGTACGGCATACGCTAGTAGTGGAGTTACTCAGATAAACTTCATACAGATAAAATATATTTTAACTTTCTTTTTGTTTTTTGGAGGGGGATTTCGTTTTGCTTAAAACTTGCACTTTAGTTTAACGTATGACCCGAAAATAACACAGACACTTAATATGATTGAAATACTTTGATTATGACATGTTTTTACCAACTTGACACGGAGCTCTACAAATATTAAATTTTAGTTTCAGCAGCGATGTGATAAACCCTGATGTAAATTATACGTTCATAATTGTTTTAATATAGTTCGATATGCCGTGACCAAATGTTGTAATATATTATTATTGACACATCTCAACCAATATTCCTATGGCGTGCAGGTCTTCGATTATAAACAGAAATGCGTGCACCGGTGCGTCTGGATTTCGTCATCTTGCTTGCTGTGTTCCTGCCCTGCAAATGTGAAAACAGAGTTAGCTTCGCAGGGTATGTCGATGATATTAAAAACCTCACGGCATAGTTTAAGCCACTAACAAGTTTATTCTGCATGAAACATTCGTTCTTGCCCACTGGGCACTTATAGTATCACCTTGCATCTTTATAAAGTCTATGCAATATTACTGATCACTTACTTGCAATGTTATAACTTAGGTTCACTCAATTCAGCAATAAACTAAGCTCATAAGTGGTAAATGAGCAAACGAGTCTGACACCATGCCGTACGGTTTTCTTATGCGTAAATAAAGTGATAGAAGGTTCATCATAGTTTTTTTTTTTTCATCGTCTTAAATATTTTTTTATTCTTCCAAATGCCATGTAAAACGAAGTCATCGGCTGGTCAGAGCATTTGTGGATTCAATGACGTCTGTGCAGCTACTGCGACAGCTGCAGTCAAACAACACCCAGGCAAGTGGAAAACTGCACCTTCGAATCGGGGAAAAATAAAAACTCTAGACACTGAGAAACAGTTATATATGTGTATGCTTCCCACGGTTCCAGTAGCGTTACAGTCGAATGTGCGACGTTTACTTGTCATGAGCACCCACTCGATCTCAATTTCGAATCGATAGCGTGTGCATCGACTCAATATTTTCATAACTATAGAGGAGAAAAAAGAACGACATGTTGACAATGAGTGATGCCGAGTTACATTGCGCAAAGGAGGCAATATTTTTTAAAAAATAAACTGTGTGTGTATATTGAATAAGCACGACAAAAATTTGGAACTATTCTCAAAATTTCGTGGCACCATATTGCGCTTTCAAATGGAACACATTCGGGAAAGGTGCCAATCAAACTTTAATAACCGGAAAATGTTATAAAGTTCTCACCAAAAAAAAAAAAAAAGTGTCTGGTTAACTGTCCACACGGACGCGGTTAAAGCCTTCAAAACTTTCCACGATGAGGTATAACACCTTAGTGCCGGGCTCAGTGGTACTGTGAAACATAAACAAACGTCACGTAGGTAAACTGCCTTGTTTTCACTCATATTTCGTTTCAATCCCTCGTGGAAGTTGGACTTCTGGGAAGAGCCTGTGTCTCCTCGTCAAAACGTCACCATCCGTCTTCCGCCAGAAGAAGCGATTCCGTTCCAGAAGCAATTAGAATCTAGTGGAATCCAGTACGTGATTCTCACCGAGAATTTACAAGAGTGAGTTCTCAATCACACAAATGATATCCTTCACAAGTTGCGTCCGTAATCATTAACAATAACGTTCTTCGCATTCTTTTTCCTGCGCACGAAGATGGATCGACCGAGAGAGAAGCGAAAACCACGATGACGACGACCTGGGACCTCGAGACTCCGGAAGCTTCAGGATAGACATGTACCATACTCTGGATGAAGTAGGTGCTAATACCTTTGCATGTCTTATATCCATGCCGAAGATAACCTTCTCTTTATATTTACCTTGATCTCCATCAAGGTACATATAAAGTGTTAAATGTGCTTAATGCTTAGAATTTACGTTCACTGTGACACTGTATTTGTGTTTAGATCTATGGTTATCTGGATGCTGCGGCGCAGAAATACCCCAACCTTACGAGCCGGATTACCATTGGCAAAACGGAGGATGGACTCGCTATTCGGGGACTCAAAGTGAGCCTTGTATATTTATTCTCTGTCACGATTTCTTCGCGTGACGACAGCAGCTCTATTGAAGTATTTCACAAGTCAGATCAACAATTCAGATCAACAATTATGTTTTGAAACATAAGAAAACACTCACGATTATAATCCCGGACGGATCTTATCACCACCTATAGGTGCAACGTTCTAAGGCATTCTAGAAAGTTAACTGAAGGAAGGTGCCAATTGATTCGAAGGTCCTCTACACATGCATATTCTGCCTGTGGACACCTCATATCATGTATTTCTAGGCTTATGTGTTACCGTATTACTCAAATATTAAAGTTCGAAACTTTAAAAATAGATATGACCATCCTTCTACCAAAAAAATTTGCTTGTACGTAGAAATTTCTCAGTTGACATAAAATTCGTAATTACGTTGGTTAAACAGCAAGAGGCTTGCGGTTGTGAAACATACCGCCCGTTGATTGCGCTGCTCTGACGCAGATTAGTTCCGGAGGCAATTCGACCCGACCGGCGATATGGATCGACGGCGGCACTCACGCCAGGGAGTGGATTTCCACCGCCTCGACGCTCTTTCTCATCGACCGTTTCCTAAACAGCTACAACGACAGCAGCCAAGTCACGAAACTCGTCGACACCTTTGATTGGTACATGTTCCCCGTGATCAACGCGGACGGCTACAAATACACCTGGACTACGGTAATTCCATCGTATATGATAACGACAGCCTTGTGTCTTTTTAGAAGAAATGTTTAAAATGTGAAAGTACGCCCTCTTCCAAGTGTCCCTCATTTGTGTAATGCTCTCCTCGCCGTTTAAGAAGAAACAGTGCGGATGTGGCGCCATCCCGTGGCGACGTTTCGAACTTTGGTTAGTCCAAACCAGTCCAAGGTCATCGCATGTACCAGGGCACTAATGCTAACGCATTAAAAAAAATGAACTGCGGGCTCACACGAACCAAAGGTTATATATAGTACCTATCGGCACTCATGGCTTAGGAAACGCAGGGTTAATATTTTCAGGCATCTTGCTTTGAGATTCATTCTTTGGCGTTTTGATAAGCTAACGTCGCAATCCCGTTCGCCAAGGAGCAATAATAAGATGCTCGGGATCGCCACACCCTTCGTTTCTTAAGCTGTCACTGACTATACGGCGAGCAAGTGTTTCAAAATGCATCTTTGGCGCTTCGGAACGCAAAGAGGAGCATGTGAACGTTCTGTAAATTGGACCGCCATTCTAACTATAGGAGGTATTCACTGGACGCCATCTTTGAGGGCACCGTCCGCTGGGCATACTCAGAAGGAGCTCACACATATATGTTCCTAATACCGGCAATCTTGATGGTGTGTAAAACACGTTGCAGAAGGGCTGTGGAAGCTCGCCACCGGCACGCGCTGAGCAGCTACGCGCTCATGGCCGCCAGTAAATACACCCTATTGTATTATTGTATTCTTTTATGCAGCACCGGCTATGGCGCAAGAACAGGATACGAAACGTAGGAAGCCTTTGTCGTGGAGTCGACCCCAACAGAAATTTCGACGTACACTTTGGCTGTGAGTGCAGGTCGTTTCCAGTGTCCATGCTCATATGGCCTCTTACTCACTCAATCATAAAACAACCTTTGATATTTTCCTAGTATACTTCGGAGCATACAGAAAAGAAAAGTACCTGAAATGTTGGCAGTTGTAAAGCTCAGTCCCCTGCTCTAACAACTGAAATTAGATAGATGTTAACTTCAGTTGTCTTGTTAATGTACAAACAACCCCCCCCCCCCAAAAAAAAAAAATTTCAGCCTTTCAACTGAGGCGAAGAAGGAAGACCAGCGAAGCTGTACTATGGTGGGAATGAAGAAATTGCCGGCCGCAAGTCGGCAAGCCAGAGTGGAAAGGCTGGAAAGGTTGCCGCCATCTATGAGCGACGGCGGCAACCAGACAACCGACAAGCCGCTTGTCTGGTTGCCGCCGTCGCTCATAGATGGCGGTAGCTGTCCAGAGTTTTGTGTCATCATTTGTTTGCTGGCGGACACGATCCTAAGGAAACTAGCCCTTAACAGCTCCACTGTAAAATTCGCAGTTTAAATTGAGTACATGCTGCGAGCAATAAATACTAGAGAAACACGTCTTATTCTTTCACGATGTAAACATGGTCAGAGGTTTCAGTTAACGTGTTTTATTCATCCTATTTTCGCCTATATACACATGTGTTTTTGTACGTGTAGTGTCCGGATCCAGCGCCAACCCGTGCGCCGAAAACTACGCCGGAATATTTCCGTTCTCCGAGGCCGAGAGTCGAGCGATCCGGGATGGCATCAACAACGTGAAAGACCGGCTCAGGATCTACATCAACCTGCACTCGTTCAGCCAACTGGTCATGATTCCCTACGGCTACTCCAAGGGCTACACAACGGACTACAAGGACCAGGTACTATAACGTTCGGTTTCTCACTTTGAAAATAGGATCGAGGAAAGATGTGCTCCTAACTTGGTTTCAGTACGAGGCGCTGGAAAAGCTCGTGACCTCCATTCGAAAGAAAAACAGCGCCTATTACCGCCACGGGACGGCGGGACAGGCCCTCTGTGAGTATACAATCGCAGACTGTTTGCGCTTTTCTGAGCTCAAAAAGATTGCTCGGAGATTGAGGGACACATATTTGTGCAAGCGGACTGCACATGAATTCACTGAAAAGTGGGAATGACAACTACTGCAATTGCAATTAAAAAAATAATCTTCGAAAAAGAACGTCTGCTCACCTTTGGCATTTACACGCTGCTGTCGTGCGTGCAATTGCCTGACAGATCTATCTAATTACTTCCGTGGGCATACTAGAATGGTTTACTATTGTTTTATGTGACGACATCTTTGTATCGCATATCTGCCATGTGTTCTTGTCAGTTCGTGCTCCGATCTTTATCACAGCCACGCGCCTAGCTTTCAGCTTCCCAGAAGAGAGAAAAAAAATAGTCCGTTCTTATTTTCGAAATTTCACATAAAAAGATTACGTTTCTGGCTCCCTACCTTGAATATGCTAGTTTTCTTGTCCCCACTCAGGCGGTATTCAGCTAGTAAAATACGAACTCAGTATCGTTCCATGGTTCCTTTAGCAGCGTGCTCGTTAATATTGAACATACTTAGCTCAGGGGAAATCTTTCTCTTTAAGATGTGACCTCAGGAGCGGCGCTGGACTGGGTCTACGACAAGGCCAAGGTCAAATACAGCTTCGTCATCGAGCTGCGTGACCGCGGCCTCTTTGGCTTCATTCTCCCGAGAGAATTCATCAATCCGACCGGCGAAGAGTTGTTCAGCGGCGTCAAGGCAGTCGCCTTTCACGTCATGAAAAAGGGCCTGTAGCCCGTGCCGATGAAGGTGTGCCCAAATCATATTGTACTCTACTCCGGAACCATCTGTGTTTTGATGGACTGCGCTCGGATTGCATTTTCAATAAAAACCAACAAAAACAAGTGTCTCACTTAAAGAAGAAAAACAAAAAAGCAAGGCGCTGTAACAGGGGGAAAGAGAGACTTAAGTTTCATTTTTAAAACGCAGAATTGACTCTATAAAGGAGAAAGTTTTATTTATCTTTTCTTGACAGAGATTAGGAGATTCATAAAAAAAAGTTGTGAAGACTGAAGCTAAGACATGTTGAATGTCTAAAACGGTGAGTATAGCGCACAAAAGTGACGAACACGGAAGAAAGAAGAACAAAGAGCGAGGACAAACTTCGTTCGGTTAATATTTTCACAAACGTTCACGAGCACTCTTAGTATAGATCTATTTTACATGTATGTGTGTCTGGGGGGGGGGGGGGGCTACACATGACAGTGGTTTAGCGTCACGCCCTCGCCGTAGGGCATATCAACTATGTTTTCCGCTTGAAGGCAGTTAAAGAATCAGCCAACCATGGTTCCATCGCATGCAGGGTGGAACGCGCAGAGTCGGGATAGCGAGCTGTTTGGACTCTCGCCCGAATGACGTTAACAGCGCATCATACCCCTTGCTCCCGGGCATTTCAAATCACATTTCTCCAAATTACATTCGAGCGACTTGCGAATCAGATCTCAATTTTGTTTGCGCGCGACAGGGGTCCCACGAGCATCACTCAAAGGCCAAGAGCCAAGGACATGCACCAAAGGCATGCAATTAAAGAATCGGGAAACTACTGGTGAGAATATCTAACCGTCGCGCTCCCAGAGGCTAGGTCGAGAACTAAAACCATTGGGACAACGACAGCGTGAATCATTCGTTTGTGTTCATGACGCAACGCTCGGTTGGCGTAGCCGAAACGCTGCTTCAGGCTGTCAGCATTCATCGGGTTCTCGTGTTCAGTCAGTGAGGTACCAGTTGAACACAATTAAGTCCCAACGGAACGCTCAATCTGTGCCCGGCAATCGTTCGAGGAAGACGGCGTAAAGAAGTTTAATCCACAGGCCTCGGGTCGGGTAAGCACCTATAGCTCTGCGGAAAAGAAACTGGACAAAGCGCTCCCTACAATCGATCTCCTCGCCAGGTGCGTCTCTTTCGGAAGCCCGACCCGCGCTCGTTGCCCTTCGTCGTGCTTGGGCTGCGCGAGCACGCTCGAAGCTCACGGGGCGCTCAAGTATTATCGAAGGTAAGGAGCTTGTGCTAGAGGAGCGGCACAAGTGAAAGATCTCCCTCCCGTTCTCGTCCAGAAACAGGCTCCTGGCCGGTGCCATTTTCAACTTCCGTGCGTATACGGCACGTGCTTTCTCGCTTTCCTTAACGACGAACGTGCGCGTGCTTGGCTGTGATGATGGCAAGCTGAATTGTGATTTTGTAAACATTTTGGAAAGGTGTCTAGCGCATGCCAAGTGGAGCGCGCAAAGTTCTAATCGCGATCGAATACGGTACTCGGCCAAATGGCATTTGGCTAAATGTCATTAAATATCCCCGTGTGGCAAGGGTCTTGTGTGTGAAATATGAAATTACCGGCGCCGTCCAAAGGCTGACAAACATTCCACGGCATCCTTTACCTTCTCTCTCTCTCTCTATCTCTCTTTCTCTCTTTATGTTTAACAGAAATTATATCATAGAGGAAAGGAGAACGGGGATTGTAAAACTAATGTGAATTGCGGGCGTTATAGCCATATCGAGTGTTTTATGTATACGCCCAAAAAGAAGCACCATTAAGAGAAGATCAATATGACCGGCTTAGGGTAGTGGTAATTTCTTTCGCATTTACCAGATCTCGTGACGTCAGGGTATGCAGAGTCGAGTCTCTATTAATAAGCTTGTTCATTTTTATTACATTTTTATTTATTTATTTTTTTGCTATCCAGAGTTCCTGCAGCTAAACAAAAAGCGTCTTGCGCTCAAGTTTCTCCTCTCTGGAAGCTTCAATTAAACTAAATAGAGCGGTTGATTTGTCTTAATTACGCCCTCCACCACAAATGCTCTGCCATTCAACTGGGCAGTAACGACTCTGAGAACGGTTAGACAGCGGGACTGCAGGGCTGCTAAGGGCTGCAGTGCAGAGAAGCAGCACCCGGAAGGAAAGAGATCTTCCCTTTTGAAGTGCAGTTAAAAACTTCGAAACGCATTTTTGTGTCGGCGCGTTTAAGTTTGAGGTAGGATGTACGTTAATACAAATTTTAATAAATCCATTTCATACAGTATATATTTTACGTGCACGCGCACTTTAGTAAATTTAGTGAATTTGTTATCGTCATTCACATTTAGATTCCATTCACATGGAATGTCGGATTGTTTCAAGTGCTCTATCGCACATTCAGTATGGTCGTTTTACATATCCACTCGAGTATTCGACGGCCTGCAGCATATGGCGTTACGTTTCAAGGCTGAAAACCTAGCTTTGAGTTAGCAGTCGCGGCAAAGACAGCAGGTCTACATCACGCGAGCTCGAGCGAGACACTTCAACGAAAAGCGCCAGAGCAAACAAAATTTCAACATAAAAGCGCGGAGTCTGACTCATAGCTGTGCGTCAACACTCTTGTCCATGAGGTCTCACTTTCCTCCAGAAAGGAAGGCCCTACTTCTGGTTGCCGGCATGATCTCCAGTTTCATGCTATGAAACTTAGTAAGACTACGTACAATTCGTTTTGCGTCTAGTTGCTACACCATAGATAACGTTGTCGTCTATATGCCAATAAAATATGTATATATAAAAAAAGGTTCCGTGGAAAGATAGGCTACGATAATGTTATATGGGGTACACGGAAGTTTGACGTCTCGGTTTTCAAGGAAACGAAGCGTGCCAACTGTTGTCGACAATGTGACTCCCTACTGTCTGTCATGGACATTAGTCATATGCAAGAGAGAACGCAACTACTTCAAATTTTTTGTCATTTCTAGGTTGTTACGCAGAGTCGCAGAGTGTCAATAAAGTTTAGGAGCTGCGTTTGAGACGTTTTGTGCTTGTCCCCTTCTTCGTCCGTCGTCTCTTTTTTTTTTTTAATGTGTAAAACTTTTGACACACTTTTTCGGCGCTCTTTAACGCCGCCTGTTTGCTGTTGTGAAGCCACCTACATGGGCGACATTTTAACACGAAGGCCTGTGACTGCTGACGCTTTGTGAATGAATTCCGTCGTCTTGCAATCGAAGGATGTACAACAGTGACTGCTTCTCGGACGAAACATTTGACGCTATTTTGAAGTACTTCTCTACGACGAGCGTACCCAAGGACCCTATTCGAAGTTGCTAGCTCGCACACTCACTGTGATTTTCGCTCCAAACATGGGTTAACAACAATAAACTTAATTGATCGAGTTTAATCACTCATATCAAATGCAGACTGTTTCAATGCTTATCAAGCGGCGCCGCGACGACTCATGATGCAATCGCCGAACTCGGAACGCGCTATTTTGTCGACTTTGTGAGCACTACATTCGTCACACAAACGAACATTTAAAATGGCTCCCGCCAGAAATCAATTCGTTGAATTGTGAATGCATACTTAAACCCCAAACTCCCATAAGAATAAAAACAAAAACAAAAAAAACGTCTGGTACGTACAGCATCAAATATTGAGCCAGGGCTGAGTACTAAACTTGGCATAGCGTGCCATGTAACTATCGGCATAAGAAATGCTGAAAGCGGAAGGTATTAGAAAAGCACCATAAAAATTCGAATACTTATTATGAGGAAAAAAATGTTATTTTGTAATTTATACCCATACAATTAAAATGGCTTATAACAAAACGCAATATTTATTGTATATATACATTTTTTTTCAGTAAGAAAGCCAATACGCAATTTTAAATTCTCGATTTGGAAGACAAAAAAGCACATAAAACTCGAAAACGCCCACATATGCCTCGAATGCGTTAAGTCAGGGCAAATAACGGCAGGGAGTAGGTATATTTGTTTTCCTTACTTGTTCCAAACCAGGCAGAACAGAGAAGATGGTGTGTTGGGACTTTGACAGAACGGGAGATCTCAACTTGCGGCTGGAAATATTGCACGTTTGATCCAAACAGGCGCCAATAAAAGACTCACCCTAAACCTATCATTGACCACAACAGATCAGGGTCCACGAGAAAATAAAAATCTTACCTTGGTACATTTTGTCGGTGACGTGAAATGATGTTTGCAAGACGATAACAAAAAAATAATTCGGCAGTAGTCTAATCAAATAACCCGCATATTTGAAACAGATCAAACGGGTAGTGGTCCGAGCAGCGCTTTTCCCCTGATCGTGCTGCCTGGGTGATCCGACCTTGTCCCACTTGAGACCCTTACCACTCCCGGTCCGCTCTCGCGTGATCGTCAAGAGGGCATTTCAGACAGGGTTCACTCGCGCACGCTTGCCTTTGCAGCCCTCCTTTCTGTTGCCTTTCTTTGCAGCCAGGCATATTTAGCGCCCTGTCAAAAAGCTTCAAATGGCAACGCTGGAGCGCTGCCCAACGCGGCTCGTGGAGATGCCGAGAGACCACGGGTTGGAAAGGAAAGAGAACGATGACAATTCAAAAGTTCCCTTTCTTTATACGCGTTGCTCGGCGACGCGAACACGCGTCTTTGTCTGGAGTCCCTCTGCAAAGCCGAGCTCTCCCTCTCTATCTCTCTCTTTTTCTCTACGAGAACCCTTCGAGACCAGCTTCCAGACGACAAGACGAGCGGTGGTGGTGCCGGATCTCTCATCTTGACCTGGTCGGATTAACCGCACCGCGACGTTCCGTAAGTGCTCCCGCGATACACGTCCCTGTTTTCGTTACTGAGCGAGGCGTTACTCGGCAAAATTATAGTTGGTGACATTTTATGAGTTCCGCGAGGACTGCAGTACTTGGACTTTGGAGAGTCCGGGACAAAGAGAAACGGGATGCAAGATGTTCTACGCCCCTTCAGGTACGAAGATACGTGCCGAGTTCGGACCTAGACAGCATAGGTTGGAATTGGGCTTAGGGTCAAAGATTCAAACGTGCCGGCCGGGAGTGTTTGCCAGAACATGTCGTTTAGAGAAATGGAGTCCAGGTGTGTGTTCAGTGGAAGGTCTCAGGTGGTCTCTGGTTGTCACCAAAGGGACACCCGGGTCTTCTTTGGATGTCGATCCTTGTGATGCTTGTCGCGCGATGTCTCCCACAGTTGCAAGTCGGCACATCCCACCGTATAAGGCTGGCATTTGTCGCCTTTCACAAAGGGAACGATGCGCGAATCTGTAACACATTGTAAGTGTGTTGTATGTGATCATGCAAACTTCAGCCTGCCTCTTTTGTCGCAACAATGAACACTTTGCGGAGGTAACACTAGCCACACTGTCAAGGACCAATCCCGTCGTTAAAGTGAGACTCGAGACAATTTTAAACTTGCTCATTTACTTATTTCTCGATTGCAAGGAGGCTCGGAAAGCCAAGGCAGGTCTTCGATATTTATTTATCATTTTACACCATCGGTTATTTTTTATGCGTAAAAGTACGTGACTTAACAAATAAAACAGGCGACAAAAACCAGGTTAAGGGTGCAAAAATTTGATGATTTTGTGCTGCTATCACCGTCGAATGTAGAAGTGCCTTGTGATTGCCGTAAATAACGCCTAACTAAAAAAAAAAGAAGAAAAAGTTATTTTTAATGTTTTAAAAGAAACCTCGCTTTTGCGCTTAAAAATTTCAGCAGAATTTTCAACCAACTGAAAATGCTTCACGAACTTATCACCGAAACATATCCGCACTATGCCGTTCCAGGAAAGGGCTTCTGGAAGCTGTCATTCAATGCGGAGCGCTAAGTTCGTCTGCTTCTTTTGCAGGAGTGGTGGTGACGTCAGAACGCCGCCGAGCTCTGATTGGTTCTGGATTGAAGGAGAGTGGGTAGACCTCAAAGGCAGCTGGCTTTGAGGTCTACCCACTATCCTTCAACCAGAACCAATCAGAGCTCAGCGGCATTCTGACGTCACCACCACTCCTGCAAAGAAGCAGACGAACTTACGCTCCGCATAAGTCAGTGACAGGGTGAGAATTTTTTCACTTGTCTCGCCCCTGGCGCGAGGCTTCCTGCCTTCGGTAAGAGTTCGGCTTTGAGTGACCTTTGAGCTTGCATGCGCAGCCAGATCCTGATGAAAGCCAAGGAGCGCGTGCTGGAGACTGATCATCTGAAAGGAACGCCCTGTCGTTCTCATTCTCTCAATAGATCTTTTGCCTAATTACCCAAGCATCAAAAATAATGCCGGGAACGTGGGTACGCGCTGCGCATGCTGGCGTCTTCGACCTCAAACGTTCGAGAGCAAAATTTTAAAACAAATGGTACTTCGCACGCGCGTTCCATGGACGCATTATTTTGGTTATTTACTTCGATGTTTTTCTATAGGGAAGGCGATCGCGTGCAGCGCGTGTACGTTTACGTGCCCAACAATCTCTCGATGCTTGGACGTAGTTTAGCAAAATGTCTATTACTACGCATGTTAACGTTTGGCGCGAATAGAGCAAAATGTCTATTACTACGCGTGTTAACGTTTGGCGCCTTTTTATCGCACGCTAAAGCATTTTTTTTTTTTGCAAAAAGCACGAATGTTTTATGTACACGAAAACGCACGCGCTACTTTTGGTAGAAGGTTTTGAGAAATTATCGACCCACTTAATTTTGTTTTGCGTATATGTAATTTACGAGAACCTTCGTCTTTATATTTAAACAAGTCATAATTTGTCACACTCTCCTGATCTGAACGGTCAGTAGATATGAATGTGAAAGTCCAGATTTTTGGCTTAACCGCATAAAAGAAAGTAAACACTTTTTTTAAACCATGTTGTAAAATAATTTAGGTTTTTATCAACTAGTCATCTATTCATTCACGTCACTGGGTCAATTGCACTTATTTTTGATAGACCCGAACATGTGTATTGATATCTCGCTTTCTTCCAAAACCAAATGAACCGAACACTGGCATCCGTGGACTTCTTTTCAATCATACCCGTAACAAAGAACAAGAGACTCATTATTTATCTTAGATTGTAATTTATAACTTAAACACCTTCAAGTTCAGTCAACCACAGTACAGCTCCAAAATAAATACTTAAAATGGGCCCACAATACTGGCAAGTGCTGACCCTAAATATTGGCCTCGGTCAGAAAGAGGGAAAAACGGAAACACTATTTTCCACTTCCAGTTTTTCAGAAACATTCGTTAATCGTATTTTATCTTTCCTTATGTTATCTAATCTGAAAGAACTGGGCAAACAACGTATTCGTCACTTTGCTTTGTACGACATCTTAAGATAGGCGGAGTTTATCCTAACGTCGTCATAAAATACGAGCCGGAAATGGGCCAGGCCTGGCGCGGATATGTGGCCAGCGCAAGTTTGTTGGCACAGACAGACAAACAAGACTAACGCAAAAAAAAATGTTTGTGCACATTACAACTATAAAAAGTTCGACTAGGTAAACGTGCACTGAAATCCATACACGTCCAAGAGAAGTCACACCGCTTTCTCGAATCATCATTGTATCACTGTGTGGATCGGAGTTCACCACTCTGATGCTCTCGAGCTGTTCCGGGCGAGCGGATTTACTCCGACGCCCTAATTCACATTCCAAACTCGTCCCTTCCAGACGTGGGCGCTCTCGGTGGCCGTGCCCACCAGAAATGACGACACAGCGCGCGGTATTTGGCAGACCGAACGAGGTTCAGGAAGGGACCCCAACAGCCGAAGGCAAGCCACCAGAGGAAAACGAATCGTGTCGCCAGGCAGCCGACGTCGTCGACGAAAAATGACCCGACGACCGCGTACGGCAGAAAGCCAAAGTAGAACGTGCATACTATCACCAGGACCAGAAGCATCGAGCCAAGGTCTTTGTCCAGCTTCTCGCTGCTATGCTTGGAGCAGGTGGCTTGGATGAACCGTGGCGTCTCCGCAGAAGCGGGTCCGGGAGACGTCGAACACGTTTCTCGGGCAGATCGGACGTGAAACAACAAACGGGTAAACGCCAACGACACGCAGACGACAGGCAGAACGACCGAAGCAAACCCGTGCACCACGATAACAGACTGAGGTCCTCCGACCTCGCAGTATTTCGTGAACTTGTTCAATCGAAAGCTACCCCAGCACTCGATGATAGCTGGCAACACGAGCGCCCACGAGAGCACCCAGGAGACCACACAGAATACGGGATCTGTCCACTTTCGTCTGCTGCTGTCAGGGTACAACACGACGATGCACTGGTCGGTCACCAGAAATATGAAGCTGAAGGCTGTGGAAAGTACAGCAGCTGTGTAAGTCGATCCCATAAGAGTACATTCTATGTGGCTAATGGGCATCCCCATTAGTTGAACCGAAGACGCTGCCAGCGTTGAAACAGAGAGTACCAGCGCTGCTGCGGAGATGTTGGCCAGGAGTTTAGAACCATGCGTCACGGTGTTCGGTGAGCAGAAGAAAGCCGTCGCCATCGCAGCGTTGGTCGGCGCGCCACTCGCCGTCACGCCCACGACGGCGACACTAAACGCGAAGTCAAACCATCGTCCGTAGTACGGTTCACAAGTCTCGAGTTCCGACGAGTTCACTGGCCCTGCTGTTGCATTCATTGCGTTTGTCTCAAGCCGTCTTACCTCTCGAGGACCTTTGGCATTTGTGGGCTACGGGCTACGGGACACCACGCTTGGAAACGGCGATGCAGGAGTACAACGTCGGGATGCGGCGAACACATGTTGAAGCACATTCGAAGACACGTTCGAACACCGAAGATCCTCTTCCTGCTTACAGCCAGTCACAGTGGATGGATACGTCGAAGGCGCGTAGGAGACACGTAGAAGCTAGGTAAAAGACACTGATCTTGCAGTGGGCTAGCCGATGAGTTTAAAGCCAACCCGGGGAAACAAGGAACTCGTCGGTGAGAGAGGCATGAACACGCGTTCTTCCGGTAACACTCCTTGACTCAGAATGAAGAGGATATTGTGTCACTGGCTGCAATGAAACTGAGAGAATCCCGCGCCAAACGCGAGTGCGGGCGAGAGCTAAACCGCGCCGGATCTTTTTGTATGTGTGTGTGTGTTTTCTTGCGTGTGTGTGTGTATGTATGTGTGTCTTCTACACGCATACACGCTCCGTCCTCCTAATCTTATTTGCGCTCCACGCGCGAAGGCTCTGAGTCAGACACGCGATGCGCTCGTCGTTGTTGTAGAGATGCGATGTGGCGTGCGTGGGGGTCATCGCTCATGCGTCGTTATCGGCGTAGGATTGCTTAAGGCTCCGAGATATAGTGCGGCCTTTACAACCCTGACCACAAAGCGCCCTAACGGCAAACGGGTCAATTTTATGTGGGTGTAATTAGCAAAGATATTACGCTGTAAGCTTCCGCCTCATCACTCGCAGTGCCAGCTCAAAGCGGTAACTTGGCCAGATTGTTTGTTCGTTTATTTATTTCTATATTTGTAGCGTTTCCCTCTCTTTTATCGCAATTTTGTTAAAGTCACGTGCGACTGGCGTACTTTCGTCAATTGGTGCATGTTAAAATCTCTAGTGTGGCAGCTCCGCTGTACTGAAGAAATTGAAGTCCCCTTGGCTTACTCGACAAAGCATCGAAGACGGAGTGGAGCATCGAAGTAATGCTCCGCGAACATCCCGGCAGGATTAGTTTCAACTCGTTTGGAAGGCTTCTGTGCAATTCATTATTGCTCGGTGTGCGTTCTACATGTGTCCGAGCAAACTCCTCTGCAGTGCAAGTGCCTTCCTGGAGAAAAATTTAATCTCGAGATACTCAATACTTGATGCCAGAGCACCATTTATGTTGATCACGCTATATTCCAAGTTTTGAGAATGACAACGTCTTGTCACGGAAATGATGGTGCTGCGGTAGTCGAATGCGCGATGTCCAATGCAGTGAGGTAACTCTGTGCCTCGTCACTAACTTAAATGGTGGTGTCTAATATACACGACTGTTGACAGTGCTGTTTAAATTTTAGACAGTGCCTCTTACCACCATTTACAAAAAGTTACCAGGTCATGCGTATGATGAACAGTCCAGTAGCGAGCTTGTCACTTCGGCAAACGAAAGAAACTGGTGACAAATGCAGCAATATCTAGAATGTCGGCTGCCAGAAGCAATTTTATGGAACAGTGTATGTGGAGTATTGAAGTTCCACCATAGCTGTGTTCATTGCAATCGAGCGCGTGCTGACGTCGAAGTTTCAGCCCATTCTTTTCGCACCATTCACATCGCGGAGATCTCCACAGACAATAACACCACTAACCCGCAGCTTGATTTATTAGCCACATAAAAAAAAATCATATTACGAATAACATGCTTTGCATGTTACTCGTACAACCAGTGTTGGGTAAAGTACACCTAAAAAGTATACTTGAAGTGGAGCACAAAGTAAATGAGCTAGGTTATGTACTTTCAGTAAAGAAGGAAGTACACCGGGTGCAATGCTCTTGAAGTAATTTAAGGTACTATAAATACAATGTTCTTTCAAAGTAAAGTACAGGCACTTTTTAACATCATCTCTTATGATGCCTTTTCACTCTGCTATTCAGTTTTACTTTTCATTCCTTTTTTATCTTTTTTTTTTCTTTTCTGGTATATAGTCTGACCCAGGGGTAATCGAGGGTCCATCAGTTATTTTCGAAAATGGAGACGAATATTGGATAGGAGAGAACATGGCGTCAGAGCCGTAGCTTCCGAAAATAATCCTCTTGTGGAGGAGTGCCCTCTCATAATGATTTTAATCTCCTCGCTTGCGCTGACCGAACGAGAAGTAGCGAGTTCGAAATGCTGCGGCGAAAGCCGCCCCCAGTACAAACGGAGCAACGTGTCGTCTGCTCGCGTTTCTGGTGAAGTAGAATATCCATTCCAGTATTTCTTCAGAGTTGGCAAAGCATCATTGTGTGATACAAATTCAACGAAACCAAATTTAGGGAATGTACTTTAAAGTCGGGAGTTGTACTTTCTTCGAAAAGTAGAAGAAAAAAATAATTTGAGTAAAGTACAAACCTACTTGAAGTAATACTTTAAGTACAATGTAGTTAAAGTATACTTTCCAACAGTACATACAGTGTAGTCAAGAAACAACAAACTTTGCCATCTGCGTTGTTTTCTCCGGATACGGATATTTTACCACACCAGTGTTTGGGACGACAACCTATTAGTTGTTCGTCTCAACTGTGTCGCGGTCTGTAAGTACTACTTTCGTGCACCGCAGCCGAGGTGCTATTCAAAACAAAGAACTCGCGCTTGCAGCCTTCGCCAGGGTTGCGTCTTGCACAGGTTGTGTCGGTATGGTCAACGCCACTTAGAAAATGTCCCGCTATAGGTGACCGGACGCTGCTAGATATAAAATAAAATTTAAAACAAATGTTTATCGCGTCCAGATTACCGTGTTCATTCTGAGAGCATACTTCCGGAACCTATTGGTCAATACAAAGTTGATAGCTTAGCTTACTCGTGCATGGTATACAACCACATCCGGTCCACAGCGAGACACGCGCTCGCGTCCCGTGGGAGCCGAGGTCCTTTTCGCGAGACCGCCACTGTTCAACTAGTTTTTTATTTATAAATTATCTCTCAATCATTTTACTTTAGCGCGCACACTTCCACGGCGGACACATGGGACACCAATCGTTGCAGCCCATGGAAAGAATCCGGCGAATCTTAACAACCAGAGCATTTGTTGTTCCAAAAAGGTATCCTCATTGGGTCAGTGCATGCGAATACAGACGCCGTTTCAACAGACAACATTGAGTTAGGCCTTGTCATTGGCACTGTTAACACGAATCGCACTGAAGGGACTTCTGCCAGGTCGGAGCCCCAGCATCAACGCGGGAAGCAGCTTTGCTTGGGGTCTAATCTATAGTGTAGAATCTGGAAGTGAAGCGCCGCAGGAAGACGCAAATCCGGGCGTGCGAAAACATCCGCCACGTGGAGAGAAAAAAACTAAAAAAACTCAGCGTTGCTCAGCGTTCGCACGAGTTACGTCAGCGCTTAAACGTCCGTTTAAATGCGAAACGCGACACATTCAAGGGCCCCGTCGGATGTAATAGAAAGCGAGAGAGGGACGGTTAGCCAAGCGCGCAGATTGGGGCCTATTAACTCAACTGCCTCAATAACTCAGACGGCGCGTGCATTCGCAGCTGCCGACCAGAACGAATTTCATTGAACTGCCCTCAGACCTCGGAGTCGGGACGGTCGACTCTCGTTGAAAGGAAGCAAAGTGCTTGAAGTTCACGGCCCAATCTCGAGGATGGACGCTTGACAAAGTCAATCATTTCTCTCGGTCAAGAGAGGAATAGAAAGAGAGCGAGAGAGAAAGGGGATAGAGAGAGAGAGAAGGAAAACACGTTCGTAGACTTGACTGTGCAAGTAATTAAAGTTGTTTTTGTTGTTGGAAATGTTTTTATTGGACTGAAGGGGTACGACTAAGCCGGCAGCGGGCCTTGCTAGGAAGGGGTAAAGGAGCGCGATGAAGGGAAAAAAAAGGCGTCACAAACACGTGAAATTGCCGGGCCATTTCTCGGTTTACAAAGCGTCTGGTAAAACAATAAGTTTTATTATTCTGCGCCATTTTGCCCTGCCTTATGTCAGAATCCGCTGGTGCATTTGAAGCGATCGAAGCGCTCTACCCTCGCACTTTTAGTGCAATCGATATGAACTCGCGCATGCACGCGCAGCAAACTAAGAAGCAAAGAGGATCCAAAGCAGTTTCAAATCTCTAGGTATTCCCCATATGTAACGTATTTGCGCGAGTGTTGTTTGTTTCATTTTTAGCTTTCAAGTCCCTCAGTGGTGAACTTCATAGTACGAAATTTGTTTTTGTGAAAACAAAATCGTTCTAAATTGATTTTTTTAATTGATTCTTTTTAATTTAGACTTTTGTGAAAACAGTTTTTGTTTATCCTAGAGTTGTGCACCGATTAAGACTGTTTAAGAAATTGTGTGCTGATCTTTAATCGATTAATTAATCGGTTACACAGTCTCCAACGAGGAGGATCATAAAACTGTTAAAGCACATCATCCTTTATACTGACAATGCCTGCCTATTTTCTGGCTTCCCTGTGCTTTGGCGCCGTTGCGCTTGCTTCAGATAATCACCCCCAGGAGCGCCACCTCCCCATACAATAAAGACGATTTTTGTTCGCGGCGTACTGCTACTACCTCAACGTACGTGATTCCAGTGCTTTAGGAACACATATTTTATAGCGGGTGAGCAGCAACATATGTAGTTTCCAATACTGAATAAATGTGGTGAACGGTAGGTATGACCCAACACGAATTATAGCCATATGGCCGAGCTGCTAAACATTCGCAATGTCGAAACAGCGAACACTGAAAGCACTGTGGAACGTGTAAGCTGTGCCGGGGCTCCCGTTTCGTAATGACGTACTGTGCCCCCGTCGTGAGGCACCCGTCACTACCTCGAGGTGCGCGAAAGGGAGCTGGGCAGGTCAGCCAGTCAAGCAGCACCAAAAGAGGCCGTGGAAGGGTACATGGGCTGATCCAGTTTTGACGACAGGGAGGCCCCAACCAAGCTGGGCTTTGAGCGAAGCCTCAGCAGGATGCTGAGGCTTCCTCAAACGACATCAAGGGGGGCCTGTCTAGACAGGCCATCCTTAATGTCCGTCGCTACTGCATACTCTTGAGTAGCTGGAGGTAGATTTTGGTATGCAGTCTTTCCTCAAAATGGGCTTTAGTCACTTTTTATGGTCCGGGGTGTTGCCTGGTGTCTCGGAAAATGACAACCCCGGCACCTTCTTTTGCGAGTCTGCCTAAAACATATCAAAAAGGCATGGTAAAAAAAACAAAAAACATCAACTAATTACTTATACTTTGTTTTAGCATAAAGGGAAGCTGAAGAGGTCTTTAAATTGAAACAAACAGCAAAAGTTGTATTGTAGACACCTTAAAACTGATGTTTTTCTTTCGATTCAACACAGCGTAATCTGCATAGAAGGAAGTTCATCAAAAGCCTTGCTGTGGAAACGAGGACAGCAAAACAAATATATGACTAATGTCGTTTAGTGATCTTGCCTTTTTATCGCAAATACCGTTCTACGCAAGTTAAGTGGTCGTGCAGGAGCTCAGAAACAGTACCAAAGTTCCAGTACTCACATGTGAAGTCACAATTAGCCGGCACGCACAGTGACATCGTGACGGCAGCACGCACCGTACTCGAAAACTACCCACCCCGCAAGCCCGAACGCCTTGCTTGAACGACTGAGTTCAAGAAGAAAAAGAGAGGAAAGGGTGGTTTTTAAGATGATTAAAACAAAAAAGGAGATAAAAAAACAGTCGACATACTGCTCTTCAAAAACGCACAAAAAAAAAAAACATTTGTTTTCAAGCAGCGTGCTATGGACTGCTCTGGGGGATTGGTGTCCCGGCGACCGGCGCCACAGTGTCGGTCGCGCTCGTCGAGGCTTCGCCTCTTGGCGTCTCAAGATTTTGCCACCGCGAAAAAAAAAAAAACACATACAGCCGTAGACTTTCTGTTTTTATTTTATTGTCTATTATTACTTTTTCTTTTTTTAGGAGTATTGCTTAGCAGTAAGAAAAGAAAAAACACGTACAGACACACACAAGAATAGCTAGTTCTTTAGCATCTTGGCATAGTCAGGTATATTCCGTTTCACCTTACGATGTTCCACGATGGACGCCACCCACGCTAATCCATATCACGTAGCTTCTCACGTGACTTCGCGCTCCCCGCGTCGAACCGCCCCACCGGGAGGGCACGTGACACCCTCCCAACTGTGGAGTGGCTCCGCCTCGTAGCGTCCTTCGCAGTTCATAGTAAGGTGAAACAAAGTAGAGAAGTGTATGCCATCCGGCCGACACGCCGACGCCAAGTTGTGCTGCACAATAAACGTGAAATATTTGTTTTCTCTATTATTATGTAGCTGTCTCCACGTCGCCGCCTATTGTTTACTCAAAACTGCGCCTCTGACGCCACCGTCGCGAATATTTAATTGACTTCGCACCGCCACCCGCAAGAAGGCGCGGCTCACTTTTTATTACGCCAGCAACCGTCTTCAAATTAACCGGTAACCACCACATGAGATTACGGTTCCGTTTTGGTTCGGGTTCAAATATTAAATGCTTTACTTCGCTAACGGTTTTGTTCAGGTTCGGTCAAAAATAACGGTTTTTCTCCGGATTTCGGTTCGGAGTTCGGTACGACACCCTGATATAAAGGTTTGGGAAAATGCGAGCAAACCGCGTTATACATCAATGCGCAGTCAAGTATTATTTGGGATAAAATCTGGTGATATAATCTACTTTCTTAATTAAATAAGTAAACCGCTTACATCAAGGCGTATGAGGTGAAAAAACAAAATGTAACTAGCGGAATTCTCATTTTATGCTAGATTTTGAGACGCAGCGTTTACCTTTTCATTTCAGAACTTTGAGGACATGAGTGAAATGATGCAAACTTGTTCATTAAGCCAAGAACAGGGCAGTTTTTTTTTGTTTTTTTTATTCAGCTGGTTGTTTACGATATCTAGGAAATTTAGGAACCCAAGATAGTAAGATATCAGTGTATTGCTTGCGACCTAATTCTGCCTAGCTACCACCGCACAAATTTAAGTAAGTCTTTCCAAGATATAAGGTACTTATTTTACTCGAAGCATCAGCCACATATTACACGCATATATAATGCGAACAGCCAAACCCCTCGATGCTAGCGTAAGTCTGGCGCGTGGTAAATGCGTACTAGCCTCTGAAAATTCTTAGTGCGCAATACTCCAAGGACTTCAACAGAGGGCCGTATTGCTTGGCGGAAAGACAGACCTTTAAAACAAAGCAAACCCGGTAAATCTAGTCGTGTGCTCAAGCAGCGAGGCTTTTACCGCTGCCACCGTCGCCAAGATTTCAGCGTCAGACTACGTACCGCGCGATAGACTATCCCGCGAGACGCCTAACTCATTACCAGCAATAACGAAGGATTGTGCATTCTTTGGCAGGCGCTGACTATAGGACTTCGGAGCAGACCTTCCACCTCGCTAGGTACAACAAAGACAGCGATGCTCGAGACAGCGCTTGAAGCCATAACCACGAGCAAACACCTCGTACAGCAAACGCCGGCGACCAGACGGCGAAACGGCCGACGCCTCGCTCTCGAGACAATCGCGCGGTGAGTGAAATTAGGCGCGAGTAGTCGTAGAGGCGCAGGCGCATACTGCGTCGTGAGTTTAGACTGTCCTGAAAATCACCGGGCGTCGTTTGCACCCCCAGGGACTGACTGACGGCGTCCACCTGCCATGTGCAGCCTCCCCTCGAAGTCAACGTGTCTCGGCTTGTCTTTGCTGGCCGTGCCTGTGTCTGGCCGGAAGGGTACCTGTCTTGCAGATAAGAGTCTCATCGTCCAATCAAAACACGAGAGGTAAGCGCTCTGTAACAAAACGTTAGCCCCTGTTTCTTCTTCTTTTCTTTTGTGTGATAAAGGGTCAAATTACATTTCGTTCTGACATTTAACAAAAAATTTAAATTAAAAAAGTTATTTCCCGATTCGAAGAAAAAATAAAAAAACAGTAAAGGTTGTTGTTGTCGTTTTTTGTTGTTGTTTTTTTTACATCTAACAGTCTTAAAGGCCGACGACGAGCTAGCGCTTTCCACTTTTACCCCGCTCCTCCTCTCCTCCTTTCTACCCTATCCACCGCTGCCTGTTTCCTCTTCCTCAGGATCAGGAGGATCTTCTGCCTTGCAGAATCTAGTTTCTGGTCGTCGACCTACTTAAACTTTAGAGTAAGCTTCGAATAAATCCGGATCCGCATACTGTTAGCAGCGTACGGTTTCCGAATTTTATCGGATTTATCGGTAACGAAGAATCATAAATAGGTATGTAAAGTGTTAGAGGGTTTATACTTTATGGACGCTGCTCCGTAACGCTGTTTTCCTCGTCGATCGGAAAGTATTGAGAACCCGAAATAAGCGGAGTACATTTCTTACGTTCTTACGTTTCGCACGTCGGCAGTGTTTTCCTGCACCGTAAACGTTTCGCCGATTTTATGCGCCGAAGCCTGGTACATGTACATTAGAGAGTTAAACGCCGATATATTACTTCAAATCTTACTTTCCCTCGACCAATCAGAGCACCAAATCTGATCTCTAACCCGAAGGCCATTAGCTCGGCAGACATATCCTCGCTCCGAAATCAAAGTTCTACTAACCACGAAAACAATTATCCACTCAAATTGCGAGTCGGAAGCAGGAGGTATGTAAAGCACTGGACCCGTTCGGTCCTTATCCAACTCGCTCGCTCGCAATCTTCACATTAATTAGCAATGAAGTGATTAACACTATCGTTTCTAGCATATGACAAGTTTCCGCTGATGAACCAGATCACGAGTCGCTGAAGTAAGCTCGAAAAATAGTTCGTAAACCTCGCTTACAGGCCCAAGGTGTACGGAGACAAGTTGTCCAAGCGGAGTTTAGACCCCTACTACCGCCCCGTGCGCAAGAGAATCACCCTCTACCACAACTTCTTCCGAACACGCGTGGATCCGCCGGCCAGCGACATGCCTGAAATGGTCAGGAAGACCGCGCTGGTATATGACGCTTCCGCCTACTTTTATGTGTGCGCGCGCGAATTATGTCGAAAAATATTCGCGGTGAGAAGTTCGCGGGGGGCGCTGCTGTTTTCCTCACGAGTGCTCCTCACTGTGGGCAGTGCACGCTCTACCCACGCGGTTATGTTTTAATTTTCAATGGTGCATATAAGCTTTGCGTTGCACGTGCTTGCACCAGCAGAAGGAAACTGAAGTATCCTCACTCTGGGTTGGGAAAACAATTCCACCAGGCGGCGATACCCAAACTTCTCGCCGCGAATAGTATCTATTGGCGACGTGAGCGATCAGAAAGCGTCGCTGTGGTCGGCCTGCCATGATTGGCCGAATGCTGACTATGACGTACAGCAAAGGATTTCTCATCGACGGAGATAACAGAATGGAAGAACTTCAATTTTGACGGTGTTGGCAGTGTCGGTTTCAGAGCACGCAATGATTTCGCAGCTCCACCATGCTAATTACAAACACCATCGAACTTGTTGTTCGCAAGGTAATGACGTCACGAGAGGGAACCATAGGGAGGGCACCACCAAAAAACAGCTCGCCGCTAATAGACCTTTTCAAAAGAGGGCTTCCGGCCGGTGCTATTTTCCGATTCACGTGCGGGCGCAAATATTGCCAGCAGGTTTTACGGCTGAACTCCATGGAGTGAATGTGTAACGAGGAACCAACGAACTTCGCCTGGAGGTGCGTTTGCTTTGCGCGTGGAGCAGCAGCCACTCTTCTGACACCACGTGAGCGAACGCCGCCAGGCAAATTCGTCGCCCGGTGGTGAAATTTCTGAAATAATCTTGTTTAAATAGGAATTCGTGCAACCGTCTCAGAACTGGCACCGTATACTGGTTCCAAGATAAACGGCAAAAACGCAAAATAAAATGTTGTAAAAAAAGGCGCAAAAAAAAAAAAACGGAGTAGCGTTAGATTGTATAAAAATTGATAAGACCTCCCAGCCAACCTTAGAACCGAACATCAAGCGACGGCAGAGCACTACGTAAGGTCAATAGTGTACAACAAGACTAACTTCAGAATAACGTGTTTCTGCTCTAATTAATAAATCCATAGGCTATGAATAAATAACTTGCTCGAATCAATGCGAATGAAGAAATGCAATCGCGTAATCAACTTCAACTAATACACTATTGCTTGAAAAAAAAAACAAAAACACCACAGAGTCATTTGTTTTTCGACTTCAAACAACCTTCGTGACTGTTGGTTTTCAGACATGGCACAAGGGTGCTGCGGCGGACGCTCAACGCTGGGCACAGGCATGCCAGCTACTCGTTCACGATAACGCCACGGGCCGCTGGGTTGAAGGTAACGAAAACAGAAACACTCCCGGTCGAACGAACGTCCACACAAGCCATTTAGATTTATACGTGACTAACTTATCGACCAACGCAAAGTGCAACTAACCAGCAAACGTATGCTGAAACAGTGTATACATGTGCTGTTTCTTCACGCATCGTCAATGCTTACTCAAATATTTCTTATTCCCCTGTGGAGAAACACCATTGGAAATCCGCCAACGTGTTGCTCCCACCAACGATGGGACGAAACCAACAAATATAAACAAGTAAAAAAAAAACTTAAGAATTACTATTTCATACCCTGTTGCGAATTCCAGCTTGGACCTGGCGGGTAGGTATGATCACTTGCCAGAGCGACGAGATCGTGCAGCAGGACTGTAGTGTTTGTAAACGTTGCAGTCGTCTGTAAAATAAACTTAGTGAGTGACGAGGACCATGCATAGATATCCGGTAAAAATGCGCGATCTGCGCTTGGATCACCGAGCATGCATGTACGCAGTGCTGCTTGAGCCCTATGGGCAGCGGGTACATCAGCGGGTCGAGATCAAGCTCGACGTTCCGTCGGTAGAACGCAACGATTGATTTTCGCGCCTGCTCTGCCCTGCAAGGAAATTTACGCTCAGGCATAACGCAAACAACAAACACAGGCGAGGTGGCAAATTTGTTCATCATATTCACGTAGACGAAACATAAATATAATAAAAACAGTCACACGAGGTCACCACACCTCGTTTCCTCATTTCCAGACGAGAAAAAGAAGCAGCTTTATCTGCCGATGCAAACGCGCTGTCGCAAATATGTGCAACTTCCTCAGGAAAAGTATTTGTGTGCGTGTGCGGACGTGCTTGAAATACGGCACTGATATGAAAATACGTCTTGCCAAGCAACAAAACGTTCGGAAGTTGATCTGCGATGCGTCGCAGCTCTTCATAATCCCCATAAATATTACCTATTTATATTCCCTATTACCTATTTATAAAAAAACAAGCACTTTCATGCTTACCAGCATTTAGTCGCTACGTTTGCTTACAAAAAGCATTTGCTTAGGAAAAAAAGTAGGACTAGTGTAATAAACTATGTAATCCAAACAAAGTATCTCAAGAGAGTGGTCACATATGCAAGTGGCAATCCATAACTATTGATGGGACATTCCCCGTTTCCAGTCGGGAGGTCTAGAGGTCCTTCGGCACCCAAGCAACCGTTGTGTCGTCGGCGGGCACTCGTAGTCCGGCGACTGAGTGCTGTAGTTCAATGTGCGGTCAACTGTACCCCTAACTTTGGTAACGTTTCTATCCCATTTCGTGGTGCAGTCTTCATTTTTTGTTTTCAATTCTTGATACGTCAATTTTTAATCTTACACCTGTTCATTTGAACCAGGTCACCAGGCTGACTCATGGGTAACTTAGCTCTGATCTCTTTCTCATTCTATCAGATTACGGATCTTGTGGACAGAACATCTTCGTGTCAAATGTAAAGGTACCCTGGTTTTTTGCCATCAAAATATGGTTCCTCGAACACCACAACTTCTCGTTTGGAGACAACAGCAACAACATTCCCTCCATGGTCGGCCACTACACGCAGGTACGTTCTACACACACCCAAGGAAATGAACCTAAGGCTGTCGATGTTATCCTCGTTGATAACTTATCGCAAAGAGGTTAAGTGTTTGGGCGGGCGTATATTTGTTCGAATCCGTAAACGTCTGTGCTCGCGTATTTGCACTCATGTTTTTTTCGGTCGTAACTCGAATCGTGGGTGGGGTGATGGAAAAATAAACCTATAGCAGATCACCCATTCTTCTCAATAATTCATATTGGATGACAGAATACAATATAAATATTTCAAGTAAAATAAGTACAAGCGACGAAGCAATTTATATTCAGCGGTACCCTCGTAAGTCCATCAGTTATATATTTTGACATTGAAATTTCTGTGTTCTGCAAACATCGGAGCTATACCACGCAACCTATACTTTTCACAGCATGGCATTCGCTATATTGTGAAAATTTGTAAACGAATGCACAAACGCTCCAATTGATGGAATGGTGGTAAGCCATTCAAATGAATTTGATTATAACATAATTCCAACATAACACACAGAAATATCGGCGTTTACTACAACTGCGCTATCTTATTTTGTAAGAGAGAGGTAAACCTCAATAGGGACGTCTTTGACGCAGATGGTCTGGTACAGTTCCCACAAGGTCGGCTGCGGATTCCATTACTGCGGCCGGAATGTAGCCAAGAAGCCTTACTACAACTACGTTTGCAACTACTGTCCCATGTACGGTGCACTATGTTTAGACGTCTTTCGTAGCTACTGTTTCGTAAGTCTCAGTTCTTAAAAACAAGTTTATTGTTGACTCTCTCCTTTTTTTTTTTCTTTCTGCTTGGTTTTAGAGGGAATTATCCCGAGCGGTTCGCCAAACCGTATTCTCGAGGCAAAGCCTTGCAGCAAATGCCCAGGTCATTGCCGCTCAAAGAAGCTGGTGCAGTTGAGTATCGTTCGCTGTTTTAGTTTTTAAGCATGATCTTGAAGACACTCGTTTGTACTTGAAATATTCACTAGGCAGTTGAAAGCGATTTGGTGAAGTTCAACTACAGGTAGTTCCTCAAAACATAGCTCAGATAGATCAGAAAGTGTAGTTGTTGTTGTTGTTGTTTTAGTTAATTAAAACGTGCAAAATTTAAGAAGGCAGACACAACGCATAAAGCTTGCTAAGCAAATCTTTTGTATTTCCACTAGCATCCAAAGCAAAGCCGTTGAACGTAATCCCAAACCAAAAATAATGTAAAAAGAGCCAAATCTTTAGAGGTGCGGAACTTGTGCACATAGCTAACGAATGAAAATAACAAAGAATTCGATTGCGATGAAAAGGCCATATATATTTTTCCTTCCGACAAACTGTTGCGAGTATTCCGGCAAATTGCCGATAAATTCTTGCGAGTACATAATATTAACCTGAAACAACTTAAACAGAAATGGCTTCCAGCCTCCGCGTTCTGCGTAGTGAACCACACTTGCTAAAACGTTCGTCGTATCCTTCATTCTCGTGCACGTCGACTTTGCAGCCAACTCCTGCGATCACGCCGACTTCTGGGTGAACTGCCGCGAGATCGCCAGACACTGGCGAAGCTGGCTGTGCGGGAACTCGACTCAGGAGCAGTACAAGGCGTGCCGAGCCACATGCACCTGCCAGAAACAAATTCGATGATCTCCAACCATCAACTGGCTCTTTTCTACGGAGTCAGAACGACTGCGGATCAACGTGCAACACAACGCGCCGTTGCTAGTCCTTAGAGAATGAGCGTTATCTCCACGTTCGCGATGAACTGTGCGTCTTCCAATAGTTGCCAAAACATCGAATAATAATTATTAAAAAGAGCATGTATATATGTGTGAATATTGTTTGCAATTTCACATAAAAACAGGCAAGCTTAGGGGTTACCTTTTGTTGCCATTTTCATGAAGTGGTCATCCGTTATAGCAGTGGTCTCAAACTCATTTGAGTGTGGGGGCCAAATAGCCCCACACTCGAATAGCCCCCCAGGTCGAGGGAATCAACGTAAGACGGGGGGGGGGGGGGAGTTATAGATTTTAAAGAGAAGATGACCTCGTGCTCCATGTTTTTTGTTTTGTTTTTAAACTCACGATGTCGCCAGTGACATCTCTAAATTTGATTTGACAAGAGTTAAAATGGCACCGCTCCGTCAAAGTGCTGGCATTTTTAATTGAACAAGAGTGCAAGTACACAGTCGTTCTCGTTGTTAAATTCACTCAGGAATTAACCAAGCTCAACAGGTCTCCAGAAAAAGTATCAGTTAATTTGACAGCTCTTGCTTTCCTGACATTCTGTATTACAACACTCTGAACAAATACGATGTCTTTTAATGGTGATATTTTTTGAATGCGAGAATCCCGAGCTCGTAGCTTTATCTTCGGCTGTTGCTCCTGCCGATCGAGAATTTGAGCAGCCGAGATGCCTTCTTCAGCGAACAGCACGCGCTCTCATCTTAGCAGCAGAATTGTTGTACTATACAAACAGCTGGGAAGCAAAAAATAAAGCGAAACAAAGGGCAAATGAACAAAGGTAAGTATGAACCATGTGAATACGTTAAAATTTCAGAGCTACTTTTCGAGCGAAAATGTATCGGCGAGATGAGATCACGATGGCGCATGCCACTTCTAGCGCTGGAGACATGGGAACCGGGACTCGTAGCCGGTTACCTGCGGGCTGCGTCTCAGCGAGTCGGGTGTTTGAGACCCAGCCACGTGACACAATCATATGCCACAGGCGTAATGTGACACCTGTGTCACATGACACACACAATCAGCACTCTTGAAAATAGCGTATCACACTATAGTATGTTGCAGGTGAAGAAGGTAGGGCGAGGGAAAAAAAGGTGGGAGAGGAGGAAGCGGACGCAACACTGGCGAGGTGAGTGGTTTCCCCTACCCCGGAATCGTTGCGTTAATTTTTCTCCTCTCTCACCCTCTTCTCTCTCGCCCTACCTTCTTGAGTTGTCACCGACTATATACTCACAGAGATCTTAAGAAACGCGACTCCCGTGCATCTCATTATCGTTTCCCAGCCAATCACATTGCGGCATGAGGATATGAGAACGCCGAAGAGCCAATCAAGAAGCCTGGTCGTTATAAGCTCCGCCCTGCTTTACTTAGGCTGTCGGTCACTATAGTGTGCAAATGATCGTGTTTTTTTTGTGTGTGTTTTTTTGAACACCATAATAAATTAGAGAATCGGCGCACCACATGGACCGTGGAAAGCAACGAATAAGCGACGTAATGTATTTTTTTGTGTGTTTTTTTGAACACCATAATAAATTAGAGAATCGGCGCACCACATGGACCGTGGAAAGCAACGAATAAGCGACGTAATGTATTTTTTGTGTGTGTTTTTTTTGAACACCATAATAAATTAGAGAATCGGCGCACCACATGGACCGTGGAAAGCAACGAATAAGCGACGTAATGTATTTTTTTTTGTGTGTGTTTTTTTGAACACCATAATAAATTAGAGAATCGGCGCACCACATGGACCGTGGAAAGCAACGAATAAGCGACGTAATGTATTTTTTTGTGTGTTTTTTTGAACACCATAATAAATTAGAGAATCGGCGCACCACATGGACCGTGGAAAGCAACGAATAAGCGACGTAATGTATTTTTTGTGTGTGTGTTTTTTTTTTGAACACCATAATAAATTAGAGAATCGGCGCACCACATGGACCGTGGAAAGCAACGAATAAGCGACGTAATGTATTTTTTTTTTTGTGTGTTTTTTTGAACACCATTTATAAATTAGAGAATCGGCGCACCACATGGACCGTGGAAAGCAACGAATAAGCGACGTAATGTATTTTTTGTGTGTTTTTTTTTAACACCATAATAAATTAGAGAATCGGCGCACCACATGGACCGTGGAAAGCAACGAATAAGCGACGTAATGTATTTTTTTTGTGTGTTTTTTTGAACACCATAATAAATTAGAAGAATCGGCGCACCACATGGACCGTGGAAAGCAACGAATAAGCGACGTAATGTATTTTTTTGTGTGTTTTTTGAACACCATAATAAATTAGAGAATCGGCGCACCACATGGACCGTGGAAAGCAACGAATAAGCGACGTAATGTATTTTTTGTGTGTGTTTTTTTGAACACCATAATAAATTAGAGAATCGGCGCACCACATGGACCGTGGAAAGCAACGAATAAGCGACGTAATGTATTTTTTTTGTGTGTTTTTTGAACACCATAATAAATTAGAGAATCGGCGCACCACATGGACCGTGGAAAGCAACGAATAAGCGACGTAATGTATTTTTTGTGTGTGTTTTTTTGAACACCATAATAAATTAGAGAATCAGCGCACCACATGGACCGTGGAAAGCAACGAATAAGCGACGTAATGTATCGATACATTACGTCGCTTATTCGTTGCTTTCCACGGTCCATGTGGTGCGCAGATTCTCTAATTTATTATGGTGTTCAAAAAAACACACACAAAAAAAACACGATCATTTGAATTTGGAGCTCGAGAAGACACTCCGTGGAGAGTTGATTCGTGGCTCACCAGATGGTGCCACGAACTCGGACTCGGAATGCGGTAGAGCAACAGCTGTTCCGTACGTTGCTCCTTTGAGCCAAGCATAGAGTTATTATAACGTACGCTAGAGGTTTAACTGGCGCTAGTGTGCTGCCGCAAATTGAAGCAGACAGTAACCAGTCGGAAATTGACTTCCGGCAATGCATTTCTATGGTAAAAAGCGAGTGCATTTTCTTTCTGCGCTTGATTATAAGAGCATCACGAATAATTCGTACGTGCTAGGTAGATTGGAACATTTCTCAGTCACGCAGACGAAATAATTGGTCAGTTACGGCGTTTTTATTTTAAATTCGTGGCATGAAAAACGGTGCTAAAACCGCTTCGTACATGCATTTTTGTGCACTGTCGGACACTGTTAGCGCGAACACAGCGTCGGCGCTTTCCAGCATGGGGGATATACGTGCCAAACGAACGAAGGACATGTGGAAAACTAAGGATACGTCAAGAACGCACATGTGGGACGGGCTGGCAGGCACTTTGCGTAAGGGTTTTCACCTATCTGCCTAGCCCGCACACCACTACATGTGCCCATTCCAGTATGCAAATAAACTTATTATTAGTAGCAGTAGTAGTATTATTAACTACGCAGTAACACAGGATCAGTAACTCCTTGTGCATGCAGACGATCAAAATAAATTGAAAGCCACGTAATATAGTCCAATTTGCAATAAATAAAGTACTGCTTTATTCTTTCTGCTCATGAATATGTGCGAAGATGCTTGTTCTGCGTTCAAAACATCACCCACACGCTTGACATCTTTGAAAAAGGGAAGAAGCCAGAGAACAGGTGCCCGATAAAATCTGCCCGACATACGAAAATAATAAAAAGACACATCTTTCATAGACTACGTACTTTATTTATTTTATTTTGTTTTACGTTTCGAATGTTTCTTTTTTAACCGTTCGTAAAGATGCACGACGAAGTCATTTTCATATAGTGACAAGACGGGCAGATTTGCCCGTCTTGCTGTTATAAGAACTGTACCAGACGCGACAAGCTTCAGTGGGCACGGCAACTTTGCAAGGATAACGTCGGTTGATATGCCAATGTTATTTACCATTCAGGTTAGTACTGAAACCTACTCCACTTGCAGAAGTGATAATCGATACCTCATTGTCCTGCCGTGCTTCAAGGTGTTTTACGGTTGTGTCTTGCATTGCTGTGAAATGATGGTGCTCCTCCCATCGGGTGCTGTCGAGCTGAACCCGGGCCCAGAAACAAGGACTGAAAAAATTATGACCGCAATGCTAGAAACCCAAAAACGAATAAGCGATGACATTAAAGAAATCAAAGAAAATCAAACTAGCTTCCATAAAAGAATGGACGAACTCACAAAAAACATTAAACAACTTGAAACTTCTGTCAAGAACAGTGACGCCAAAGTCAGTGGCCCTGAAGATACCGTCAAAAAGTTGAATGCGACCATTCAACCCCAACAGGAGAAACTTGTCGACCTAGAAGCTCGTAGTCGAAGAAACAACTTGGTAATCTTTGGTATCCCTGAGAACCAAGACGAAAAAAAACGAAGACTTAAAATTGAAAGTAGTCGCAGATGTTTTCCAAAACCGCCTGGGAGCTACAGTAAAGTCGATCGTACGAGTGCACAGAATTGGACGGAAGCAACCCAACAAAATTCGGCCAGTAATCATGAACTTTGTAGACTTCAATGAAAAATAGAAATCTTTCGCAACTGCAAGAAAATTGAAGGGATCAAGAATATCTATTTCAGACGACTTTTCACGGACCACGATAACCAGACGAAAGATGCTCTGGGAAAGTGCGAGAGCAGAGAGGGATGATGACGCGCGGGTAAACTCGTTGCTGATAAGATTAAGATAAACGATGATTTCTACTCGTGGCATGACGAGGATAACTGTCGCGTCAAACTTAATAGAAATAGATCCGATAATATTGAAGGGTGACTCGCTGAAGAAAAAAAACCAAAAACGAGGAATTACGTGTGATAAATCTAAACGCGCGCAGTCTAGCTAATAAAGTTATTGAACTAGATCAGGTACTAATGCTTTGTAACCCCCATGTTGTCGTAGTAACAGAAACATGGTTACACCCAGAAATAAGTGAGGGAGACTTACTACCACCAGGGTATAAGATGATAAGAAAAGATAGGAAAAGCAGAGGAGGCGGCGTAGGATTGATTCTTAAAAATAATATCGACTATGTAGTAATGAAAGACATTCAGGAAGTTGAATGTATATGGTGTAAAATGAACTTTCATAATGCACACTACGTTTTCTGTACATTTTATAGGCCTCCCGATGGTCCTAATTTAGTATTGGAAGCACTACACGATTACCTTAGTACTAACATTAGACTCGGAACCAGACCGATTATTGCTGGGGATTTTAACTTGCCTGGAATTAATTGGGATGAGCTTGATGCAGGACATGTAGATGTAATTAATTGCGAACTTCTTCTCGATATTGCATTTAACAATTGTCTGCCGCAAGTTGTTACGGGTTTCACTCGTGAAGTTGGAAACAGCTGCTCGTTGTTAGATTTAATATTTGTAAGTAGTCATAAAAGTTGGGTTGTGTGTATGTTTATACAGCCTAGAACTTGGTCTGCCTCAACGGGCGGCGAGTCTCCCAGCTGTAGATGAGCAATTTAGCCAGTGCGGTATAACCGCCAGCCTAGTCTTTAACGTGCACCACGCAGCATAGTGATACACGACCGCACGCCGGTAAACGATGCTCATCCAGATCGAAACGGGCAGGGGTGGGGATTGAACAAGTAGTCATTTACTCGAGTATAAAGTGTCTGTTCACGAGGGTATCTCTGATCATAAATTAGTATTTTCATGTTTCAAAACTGCTAAAATATGTAAAGAAACGAAGTGTTTTATTCAAGCCCCTAATTTTTCTAAAGCGAACGATACCTCGATCTGTCATTTTCTCGGTTTTCAACTTTCGATGGTACAAGTGACGTTGATATTTTTATGGGCTGAATTTAAACGGCATTGTTACCTATTGCTTAGAACATTTTATACCCAAACGGAAACAATGAATAAAAAAATCTAATCCGTAGGTAACTCGAGAGGTCGTACAACTCAAGCGTAAAATAAAACGTAAACGTCGCGAAAGAAAAGAAAACGAGCAAGAGTTTTTAGAACTTTCATGTCTTCTAAAGCAAAAGCTGAGTTCAGCGAAGGGACGTTATTTTTCTGAAACTCTGCCGAATTTTATGAACAATTCACCCGACAAATTTTGGCGTCACTTAAAACCTCGGAAATAACGATTAGAGTATATCATTGAAAACAATGAAATTGTGACCGATCCAAAAGATATCGCCGATAGGTTTAATAATTTTTTTCATAGTGTGTTTGTTAATACAGACGGTGCTATAGAGGACTTGAGCTTCAATGCGACAAGTAGTACTATGGGGGATATAATAATCACTGAAGAGGGAGTGTTTTCATTACTATTAAACTTAGACGTAAAGAAGTCAACAGGGCCAAACAAAATACCAAACGAGTTTTTAAAAAGATATGCAGAATGGGTTTCAAAATATCTTACCATCATTTTTCAAACATCACTAAAACAACATCATGTACTCCCCCCCCCCCCGATTGGCGCTGTGCGAGGGTCGTACCAATTCTTAAAAAAGGAAGTAAGCATAATATTGAAAACTACCGCCCCGTATCTTTAACGTGCATTGTATGCAAATTATTTGAGAATATTATTTCTAAAGCATTAAAGCATTTCGAATCTCCAATGTTTCATTTACAAACATGGGTTTCGCCAGCAGCTATCGACGGTCACGCAACTCATAGAAACATTTGACGATTTTGCCGCTTCTTCTAATGAGCGAGGACAGATTGATGCGGCATGCCTTGACCTTTCTAAGGCGTTTGATAGAGTACCACACACTGAACTACTTCATAAACTTTCTTTGCATGGTGTAAATCATAGCGTGATATTGTGGATCAGGGCGTATTTATCTAATCGGGTGCAGTATGTAGAGGTTAACGGTGCCTGTTCAATAGTATCCGAAGTGCCCTTAGGCGTCCCCCAGAGGTCAGTACTCGGACCAGTAATTGTTTTAATTTACATTAATGATATCGCGGCGGAAATAAACCAAGGGGTTACTATGCGGCTATTTGCGGATGATTGTCTGGTATATTCAAACATCAGGGAGGAAGACGACCAGCGCAGATTAAGTGCATCCGTTAGGTCTATTCAAGATTGGTGCTCAAAATGGAAGATAAAAATTAATACACAAAAAACAGTGTTTGCACGAATAACTAACAAAACTAAGAATGTTATTTCCTTTACTTACGAGCTTGGTGGGAGTCCTTTGGTTGAAGTCGATAGTTTTATAATACTTGGGTGTGACAATTTCTAAAGACTTAAGTTGGAGTAAGCACATAAATGAAATATGTCACAAAGCAATGAAAAAGCTTTGGTTTTCAAGACGAAATCTGAACTGTGCTCCGCCTCAAGTGAAGTTAATGGCCTACACAACGTATATTAGGCCAACCTTGGAGTACGCTGCATCGGTATTGGGACCCCTATAGAAAAAATCAAATTGGTGAACTCGAAAAAGTTCTGAGGAAGGCGGTGTGGTTTATTCTATCCAAATACAAGCGACTTGATTCTGACACAGATATGCTCAACAGCCTCAATCTCCCTTTATTTTCTGTCCGTCGAAAAATTGCTCGACTAAAGTTTTTCTTTATGTTTTCTCATCACCTGTATAATATTGACCCGGATTCTAGATTAACACCTCGCGCATCGAGAGAACTGAGATACGTTAGCACTAATCAGTTTGAAGTGCCCAAATGTAATATTGACGCTTATAAGTTTTCTTTTTCCCTAGAACTGTAAAAGGTTGGAATAATCTCCCACACAATATTTTATCATCGGACTGTTTAGATGAATTTGAGAGCGCCCTTCTTAATATGTGTAAGATGGACTGACAAATAGTAGTTCTAATATTTTTGCTAAGTAGTGGATGTTGAGTGCTGAGAATTAATTTTGTTCAGTGCTAGATAATATACTGAATGTTTGTGCTATTTCAGCCCCTTTATTATAAGTAGACGTCGCTAAATGTCTACTGTATTGTAGTCCTGATGTATATTTCCACATGTCCTTCGTTCGTTTGGCACGTATATTCCCCATGCTGGAAATACTGGTTCACTTGGGGTGAACAGTATTCACAAATAAAACAAATGAAATATTAGCAATATATAAGCACCACCGAAATGCTGGCGAACCTTAAACACACTCTACATTCCTTTCGATTGTTATTTTGCTTAGAATCATCGCTCGTTTTTACATACCTGCCATGGAACAGAGGTCTGTGCTTGAAATATAGCGAAGTTTAACACAATTTAGTGGTAAAGAAAAAATGCTGTAGCTAAAGCAATTACACTTTTACAATATTAATAAATGTACATGCTATTCGGTACGAACCCAAATAACAAAAGTTATCTACGTTATTTTCCGTCGAAGAGACAAAATGCACGCCCGTTTTCCCATAGGAATGCACAAGAGCACGGCATAAGTAGACTGGTTGCTGTCTGCTTCAATTTGCCTCCCGGAAGTCGCATAGACACTAGCGCCAGTTGAACCTCTAGCGTACATTATAATAACTCTATAGAGCCAAGGCCTTGCCCAGTATATGCGGAGCGCAAGTTCGTCTGCTTCTTTTGCGGGGATTGTTGTGGCGTCATAAAGGCGCCGAGCTCTGATTGGCTCTGATTGGAAGGATAGTGGGTAGACCTCAAGGCAGCTAGCGTTGAGGTCTACCCACTATCCTTCTAATCGAGCCAATAAGAGCGTCGACGCACAATCTCCTGCAAAAGAAGCAGACGAACTTGCGCTCCGCATATACCTTGGCTTTGCTTAACGAATTCAATCTACTCTTTTTCTGTATTTATTTTTTTTTCTGATCGGAGAAATTTAGTTATGTTATCTTTGGAGATACTATATTATAATAATTACGATTAATTTTTAAAATGTTTAGTCCCCGACAAAATGAGAACGGGATGGATGTCATTCAGCGCGCACGCGCAGCCCAAGCACGATGAAAGGCATCGAGTGCGTGCTGCATGGAACACGGGCGTCTGAAAGAGTTGCCCAGACGTTGTCACCCTGTCCGTGTCCATACCTGTGGCCAAGAGCGCTCGAACAAAAGATAAATTAAAAACAAAGGCTAAGCCCATTAAAGAAAATGTTAAGATAATTGGAGAAAAAAACAAAAAACTACTAGTATACACTGCGTGGCATCCTGTCTGGTTCTTGCCGTAACCATTTCGAGGTGTGTCCGCCCGTAACTACCGTAAAACGGTCGCCGCTAACACTTAATTTTATTTTCTCAATTTTTTTTTTTTGTAGATTGGTAACGGAACGGTTATTTCACACTCGCAACGCGTAAAGGATTTTGGTAAGTTACGCATGCTGCAATTCTGCGAGTGATGTGTACGGCGTTGTCCATTTCTTGGTCGCATGGGTATGTGTTCCACAAATAGCTATACCCGCGTACACTTCAACCGTAAAATAATAAAATATACGCCATTCACACGGCATGTTTTGCAGCGGCAGCGCACTGGGGAGTGCATGGGCAGCTCCAAAAATTCGTATTGTTTATAAAAGATAAACGATAAAAAATAAAACTATCCTTCTAATCCCCTTTAAAACTAGTAGATGCATCGACTCTTCGTGTTAGTAAAAGCTCTCGCGGCGGACGAGCGAACTCTGTGTGTGGGCTCTCTCTCAGATTGCCGCTTCTCTACAGCGCAACTAAGCCACACACACACACACACAAAAAAGCACATTAAAAAAAATATTGTTTTAATTATTGGTGATTTAAAAGTTAATTCGTGGTTCTTACCTGACTTTCTTTACAATCTTTCGAAAACATGACGTCATAGCTAAAAATCGGAGAAGCACACAATTTGCTTAGAAAGTGCTGAGTCTAAACGCGCGATATTTGTTTTCTTCTGAAGCTGGTTATAAACAGGGGCGGTGCCAGAAGCTATTACCCTCCTCGGTTTTATCTGGCTCCTCAGCGGACAAACGCGCATGCTCCAGTTGGCATTGCCACCGCCAAGGAGCGCCAGCATGCGAGACGCGTTATAGGACGTGCTGGCGAATACCTCGACTTTTCGCGATTCTTTGCCAGCTTGGTCTTACGCACACATTCGCTGTTGACCAGATTCCCGGTTTAAAACCGGCCGAAATAAGCGAAACAACCAGCACATTAAAAAGTGCAATAGAGCTAGTGACGGCAACCACAAAAAAACAACTAAAAACTACGTGCTCCAAACAAACAAAAGAAACTCCCCAATTCCAGTTGCCGAAAGCGTCAAATACCAGCGAATGCTTCCTGCTCATCGAACTATGGAGAGAAAAAAAAATTATATCGAGTTCATTGAGCCTACAAAGAAGGCCACGCGTGCTCCGCGCCCGAAGGGCGTTGAAATACAACGATTATAGTCTCAACAAAAATAAAGATGATTTTTTCTTCTTCTTCTTCGTCTTTTTAACGCGACATTCCTAGTTCTTTTCGGCCACTCGAAACACTGACCGAGACAGCAGAAGCAAAAAACAGAGATCAAAGCAAAAAGCGAGAAACAGGAAAAGAAAAAGAAAAAGAAAGAACATGATGCATTAGCCGAGCAAAACGTAGACCCGTTTCGGGCCCGTCCGCATCGCTTTCGAAATCGAATCAGATCATCCCGCCGGCGGCGCGGTGCGTGCTCCGACCATTCTCCATTATGAGCACCATTTACGTCCACTTTTTTCTTCTTTTTTTTTTGTGTGTGTTGTTGTTGTTCGAGAGTTGCCGATGCTCGGAGGCAGCTCGGCGGCGCATGTAGCAGTGCGTGTACCGTACACGCGGATTGCGCCTGGCCCAGCAGCTGTAGAGTATAGGGACTGACCCGAATACGTGTACACCCGTCGGCGCACAGCCGTGCGGCCGTGTCATGACGGGGCTCACGCTCGCGACGCGCCGCGATACACGGTAGCGTCTTGCCGCGCACCTCCGCGAGTCCGTCGCCGAGGACGAAAAGGCCCCGAAATGGTTGCAAAAAAACACAACGCGTTGCCCGCATTGCGTAACACCCGGAGCATGAAAACGACGCGGTGGAAACAAAAGCGGGTCGTCCTGTGTACAAGAGTCCCTCGAGATCTGCTCGTCCACGCTGTTGCTCCGTCGGTCGCGCAATAAATAGAGGAAGAGGCAGCTGGATGTTGGAAACACCGTTCTTCGCGCCTTGTCAGGTGGTTAAAAAAAAAAAAATAGAGAGAGAGAAAAAAAAGGGGGCGGGAGAGGCAGGGACACAATTGCAGCTTATGGCGGAGAGCTCCGTTTCACGAACGGTAGCGGCCTCCGAAAGAAAATGGGGAAAATAAAGCTACTGACCAAGCACGCCACAGAACACGCGATTTCGGGTTCGGGTTTTTGTCCTGCGAGGGAATTAGCGATCAACGGCCTTCCACGTCGGTGGGCACGAACCTGCGTTTGCAAGTCCAAAAAGAATGCCGCGTTGAAGCCCAAAGAATGCTGCGCGGAAGCATTCGAGTGTGCTCTCGCGAGCTTCCATTAGGAAGCACAGAATAAGCAGTACTGCTATCGTAAAATAGAGACCCTATCCAAAAGTTTAATAAACAGTAACCCGACGTTTCGAGACCAGTTCGCTCCCTTGTTCACGGGTGAGTGACGAAAAGAACAGGCGTCGCTTAAATGCACACACGGATGGATGGGGCTTTGCTGACGTCACGCAGTCCCGAGACGTAAGCTGCTGGGCAAGGAGCCCCAAGAACGATTCACTTTCCCCTTTGTGACTACAGCCAAACAGGTTCACAGCAGCGGCGTAGCGTCGGGGAACACAATTAATAGGGGCTGCAGCCTTTTGAGCTATATGAACATCATAACATGTCCCACAACTTTGAGTCGTGTGGTAGTGAATATACTGTATATATATACGTATATACAATGTACATTTGTGGCCCTACTCTTGCATAAATATAGCGTTTTTATATAGTTATGTGCGACGTACTTAAAAGCGCTAACTGCAACCACCGCCAGTCTCTTTTTTTCTAATGTTTATCTTTCGTTTTAAATAAAAGCCGATCTCGGTTTTATTTAGAACGACAATGAAGTTAACCCGCACGCAATAAAAGCTATAAAATAAAGACATCAGACATACGTATTTAGGCCCTTGTGACGAAAAAAATAGTATTAGCTGTACATTCGGCAACGAAGTATATATCTATGACGTAACTTATTCATACCTTACTGTTTATTAACTAAGTTACGTATTTTACGACGCAACTTAGTCATAGCTGTAAGAGCTAGCAACACTTATTGCATTTTGAGAAGAACGTCTACGCAAGTGTGATAAAAAAAATAAAAAAAGAAACCGCAAGATTTTGCCGCGCCGTTACAATGCTGAATTCTCTCGTCTTTTCTCCTTTTCTGCAGGGTCAAGCTCTTGCACAAAACCACAATGAGAAGCAAACTAAACTTCAACGACACGCGAATCCCCGTCAAAAAGCGGCGTCGCGACGGCATCGTATAACGCAGCACTTATATCGAGCGGCCTCGGATTTTCAATTTGAGAAGCCTATAATTCGACACGTGAACGCGTCGTAAACAATAACCTCGCCACGCTATACACCCACGAACCGATGTCATTGGCGAGACAATGGGTGCGGTGTATACCTTCGGACGCTTATCACGTCCCGGTCTCTTTCTCCGGGCGATCAGCCCACACGAGCCCGGGAAAGTGCCTCACTGGCATCACCGGCTAAAGCAAACGGCGCAGTATGCAGGGCACGATCCCGGCAACCGCTGCTCCGTTGCTTGATCAAACGTTCAACCCAAACATACTTCCATGTGGCGTGCCTCGATCGGGACCTTGAAGGTACACGAACCGGAAAGCAACGAACTCAACTTTGAGATCCATAAGATCCCAGTCGCACTGTTCGTATATGCATCACACGAGAAGAGACACGTACGTTGTTCGCTGCAGAAACGATGACATAATTGTCTGCGTACATACGCCTCACGCACGGTCGAAGCAGGTTCGCTTCATACATGTCTGCCGACAGTGTTTGTCTGGCCAATGTGACCGTCATACAAGGAAGACCTCAGACAGTGTCTCCAGGCTGTCTTTTTTTTATGTATTAGAAGTGTGCTTAAGGTTCTGTGCCGATATAGTTATAAACCGAACGAAAGCCACACAGACACAAACAAAACAAAAACAAAACAAAACCGCGAGTACCGTTGTATGAATTTCTCGCATACGCAGACAACCGGCAATGTCCCACTCCACCTTTGGTCATTTGCGTTCTCTGAATAGCTTCACAGGGTCGGTGGCAGAAAGAAAGGAAAGTTAAAATTCCCGTGTGGGCTTGCGTGACCATGCGGGGCACATTCTGCAGACTATAATCAGTTCGAGCGAGTCGCGGCAAACCTGATCTTGTTTTGTTTTGTTTTAACAACAAACGAGAAAGTTTGTTCTTTGTCGAGACACTCATATATAGTGTATACGGCTCTAGAAACGAAGGGTGTACGAGAATAAGCGGCGCTCTTTTTAGTGTCATTCGAAAAAATATTTCCATTGATAATGAATTCGAATCTGTTTCAAGTACAACACTATACTTTCCTCTCTGGCACAGCATATACAATGCACCCCTTAAAAAAAAAAAAAAAATTGTTGCGGACAATGCCCAGACATTGCCAGAGTAAAGGATACCGCTATGTAGATGCAAAGCCACAGCTTACGCGCACTGCCGATCTCAATCTCGCAACTTTCCGAAAATAAATGCTTCGGCCGCTTGGAACTCCTCGAAGGAAGCTAAGGCGGCAGGCAATCGGCAAAGCCGATTTCGTCGAGTGCACTGCCTCCTTGCAAACGTACGTCGCCCGGTCGAGTTTCTTGGCTCCAGAGCAACGGTGGGCACTGCATGCATGCGCAGACCTGAAATCTCCAGCAATCGATGGTGTGCGCTCCACTCTTCTTTGAGCGCGAGCTCTTTGATGCGTACATCACAAAAGCGGTCTGGCGAGATTGGAGCGCCGATTCAGTCACATAACGACTCTGTGTCTTCGTGTGTTTATGTGTGTATTTGCGTGTGTTTTTGCGTGCGTGTGTGTGTGTGTGTGTCTATGACGGTGGTCCATCCCAGCCAAGCGACCGTGGCTATCCACCGGAAGGCTCTGACGAACACCGGCGCTCGAAACGGTCCTGGATCATCCCGCTGGCGTCGCAGACTGAGCCGGTCTGGACAGTGACCGTTGGCGTCAAAAGGCGGCCGCTTGCGGAGTGTCTCGAGTCAACGACTAAGCGGAACCAACGGACGACGCGAGTCAGCCGGCGTGGGCGATGAATGGCACGGGCTCACTCACGCGGGTCGATGAACTTTCTCGAATGCCCGGGACGCGGGGTTTGTGGCCGGCACACGGCCAAGGTGGACGCCGCTTTAAAGCGGAACAGAGCAGTCACGCTCTCCGGAACGGCGACGTGTCCGGCCCAAGAGGGAAAGACGGCCATCCGAAGCGCCGTTCTCAGCGGTCATTCTTTTGAGTGCCTCGGGAGAGGTTCTTTGTAGCATATCATTCACGCTCTTCACCGAAACGCCCAAGGCCGGGTCGAATCTCAAGACCAATATCACTATGAACCATCGTTCGTGCATGGAAACTCTGAACGACCCAAGAAACAGGAAGATACGCCCATGCAATCCAGGGGACAGTCACGGGGCAAGGTATAGATAGCTAGACACGGTTGCTCGTGAATCAGGAAAGCCATTGTGCCAAGGAGCAAATCCCGAGCAAAGCCTGCCCCGGCCCAGCTTAATTTCCCGACACTCCGTAGTCGCAACGCGGTGGCCAACACAACTCGTTCACATCGTCTCTGCTCCCTCATGCAAACCAGAGCGCGGTGATCCCGCGCGCGCGCAGAGACAGCCTTTCTCCGCAGCCCCGTTAGTTTCAACGGGGACGACAGCGAGCGTGCCGAGCCACGGGAGACTCCGGCCCGCCAGACAATGCAAGGAAAATCGCTTCCTCGGCGACATACTTCCTCGGCGAGAGGCAAATGAGACAATAGACGACCAATGAGACAATCAACGGCGTTGCGGAGAGAGAGGCGCGAAAGCCGTGACGAGTGGAACGAGCACGGAGTGAGCAGCGCGCAGCTGTCCCACAGCGTCGCCTCTTGGGCCTCAATGATAACCGCAATTAAAAGTAGGGAGATAGAGAAAAGAGGACTGAAAGGTCTGGCGGCCCACGACCAGCTTCCTGTCGGCACGACCGGGCAGGCGTCTGGAGCCTGCTTGAATCAAGGTGCCGGTGACGGACGAAGGCTGCCTACCGCTCGTTCTGCGCGCAGGGAGGACGGCGATAAATGAACCCCGCTAAATGCGGGCGAAAGCCCCCGGCTGGGAACAATGGACGGCGACGAGTCTGCCACGGAGCGCGGAGGAGCGCGCGAGGCGCTACAGGCAGCCCCGTATGCGCGCGGATAATTGGAGCAGACTCGGGAAGCCGACGAGTTTCGTCTGGAGGCCCCCTTTCCAAGTATATACGGCGCGCGGACATGGACGTCTTTTGTATACAAGCAGCGTGCACTATCACATCCGATCTGGGCCGGTTACCGGGCAGTGTGTCCTTACGCGAGTGAATAAATTTGCTCACCGGAGGTTCGAAGACGCTGTGGAGCCATCGATCATAAGACGCGGGATGTTAAAAGAGCTCGCTCAATGCCGATGAATGAGGGTGTAACGGAGACCTGAATAGAAGAACAACTTTCGAGGTCGAAAAATAAACTGTATCGTCACGCTGCAACTGATCTCATCGGCTATACGAACGAATCACAATACGAAGGCGCAAGTATACACCCTTCCGCAATCATGGTTCTTATCGCGGACATGTAGTTTGGAGGCTGTACAGTGGTTTAAAGACGGGCGTACGAAAACCCATACTGGCTCGCGGTGAACGATTTTCACTAGAGAGTTCTATCAGATTCAGATCCCAGGTTTCGCTAACAGACTCAGCTGGGATGTCAGCTGCCATTCGAGGCTTTTCAGGGGATTCCATTTTTCGAGAGCACTGTCTTCCTGCCTCTGCCGTTTCCTTGTATCCTTGTTCGCATTTACACACCCGAGCAAATCTAACTTTAGATTGAGGGTGAAATGAAAACAGAAAGAACGACATTAGAGTGTCAATGTACTCCCATCCCCTCAGGTATATCACTCAAACTTGCTCAGGGATATACGTTCACCTAACTCGGCCATTCACCACCCGGTTCGAATGAGTTGGGAGTTTGCTCTGAGCAACGAATTTTATTGCAACGCTGAATGCCGAAAAAAGAAAAGGGGGCCACGAGGGATATCTTATACTGCGCGGAGAACGGCATGGCTCGCAAGAATGAGATTGCGACCTCCGAATCTAAGGGCAGCTTTGATGCGCGCCACGGAGGCGCGCTGGGAACAAATGACCCGCATCCCGTGGAAATTAGATAGCTGGACCTATATATAGCACCGACTGACCCGGCCGTACCAAGGGCTCAGAGTAAGCGAGCACCACTCCTAATTGGAGTATTTATGTTGCTTCTCGCCCATACGGGCTGAAAGAATTGCGCCTCGTGTATACAAATGCGAGAGAACGGGACACTCTCAACGGGAGACGCCTTAGGAAATGTCACGAGTCACGAAGGACCAGCCGTACCGTAACATAGGTTCCATACTTCAATTGATTAAAAATTATATGAGCACGTGGAACGTGATGATCACTTGGTGTGCCACTATAAACTTCATTTCTCGGTAGAAGTGTTTTTTGTGGGTTTTTTTTCGTCATTTACTGAGTTTTTTCCGTATATTGTCGTGATAGAATTTCCGAGTGCTCTGCGGCAAAGTAGACGCCCGAGCAGTAGTCTCTCTTTAGAGTGACCTTTATTAGATAGTTTTAGAATGGGGGCCCCAAAAATTTGGGCCCACCCCGCGAGCAGCTTGCGGCGTCGCAGCGCGCATGCGCAGTGCGATGTCCCAGGTTGCTCGGGGGACCCAAAGCGGTGGTGCCCCCTGTTCTAAAACCTTCTATTATCGCTCTCTTTACCGCATTCTTCCTTGGTGTTTTGCCAAAAAAAAAAAAAAACCCTCCCCCCCCCCCCCCACACACACACACGTGTATATAGAGGAAATCGAACGAAATCAAACAAAACAGCTTCACTCGATTTTTCCATGCTACACTTTCACGTGATCCTGTAATCATGACGCCGCATGATTCTTCGCCTGGAACTTAAGCAATATGCCCAAGTAAAAAAGATTGCTCGATAAAAAAATAAAACAAAAAACATTATGTTAAAAGAAAAAAAAATAGCGGCTTCTCTTTGACAAAAAAAAAATTAATGTTTCAAACAGGGAGAAGAATTGAGGGGGAAAGACCCTTTTGTTTCGAGCAAAAATCTTTCACGGCTGCACGAAACAGCGGGCGAAATAAAAACATTCCGCTCCGCTGCGCCCGTCGAATATGATTCCATATGACCACAATTTCGATACTCCCGTTCTCCTCTGTTCTTACGGGCCAGGTTATCGAATCCACGCATCTGAATGTTTGTACAAACAAATTAATGCCTAGCGTGCGCGATCCTACACGAAGGAAAAGTTGAGGAAGTGTAACAGCGCACTTTTACGGGTCAGACGCGCTCCGCTTGTTCGGAAGCCATGCCCAGTGAGCAGTGGAAATGTTCGACCCGCAGATGGCGTCCCCCCAGCGTCACGAACGCGCAACGGGACTTGAGCGCCAGAGCCGAACGAGAGTCGGCGAAGGCGCGCCGCGAAAGCAGGCCCTCCGCCGCTTCTCACGATACGCCGAGAAAGGAAAACCACCCCGACCCAAACACGGTACGCACACACGCAACAGGCACGCCTGGGCGAGAAGGGCCACGGCGCACAGGTGAAGCCGCGGCACCCCGCCCTTTGATAGAACGCTCCGCTTTTCTTGCCGCTGTTTGCACGGTCCCGGGACCGATGGCAGAGGAGGAGGGCGAAAGCACGAAAGCGCCCCATTGGCTGGCGAGGAGGCCTCCGCGGCGGCGGCGAGGGGAGAGAACGGTCTTTGTGCGGTGGAAGAGATCGTCCACCTTGAAGGAGGTCTCCTCCGAGCAGCGGCAGATGGTGTTCCTGGGAGAGTTCCGCCCGACCACTCCGTCGACGCCAGGTGTTTCCGCGCACCTCCTCGCGACTCCGCTTCGCCGCCGACGCCAGAGGAAGCGACCGGAAGTGCAGCTAGCGTGACCGCGGTTGGAACCTCTCGTCATGGCCCGGCCCGTGCGTGAGCGGGATGCCTCGTCCGGCCTCGGCGCCCAAGTCGACCACGACCCGAGTCGCGACGGTGCACCACGTGCCTAGAGGGACGTCCAAGGGCCACTCGGCGCTCCGCGGCACTCCGCCGCGCCGAACTCGAACGTCCGGCCGTCGCGTCAACCCGATCGCAGAACCAGGAGCACCATGACTGTGTCTTCGGAATCAAACGAGTCCGAGACCGGGTCCGACACCGGGTTCGAGACCGGCTCCGACCCCCTTCGGTGAGCAACAGGGACACGCCTCGCACTTCGCCTTCCCCCGAGGTTGCCAAGGAGGATGTTCCTCTGACGGGTCAAGTCCTCGACCTGCGACATCGAAACCTCGAGAGCCTTGTGGTCCGAGGCGCCTTCTCGGAGACCCTGGAACGTCTTAATGTGGCCGACTGCGGCCTACAGAAACTTCCCGAGGGTCTCTGGGACGCCAGAGGTCTCGTCGTCCTCAATGCAGCCTCCAACTACCTCCAGCGACTGCCGGTGGAGGTCGAGCAGCTGCACAGGTAGGAGGACCGCGGGGCTACCCCCTCATTAATTGCGATTCTTCATTAAGACGAGCGCGCGTACAGGTCGCGTTCGCGCCACTCCTGTTCGGCGGTCTTGTTCGCTTTTTGGTGCTAGCGCAGGCTCTGACGAAGCCCGATGCTCTTTGGGCCAACCGTGGCGAATCAATCTCGATGTCCGCGTGCCCCTCTTGCTATTATGCTTCCCACTGAGAGAGTACACAGGTGCGGCTGGCGCACCTCTGTATCGCTCTCGGCTGTGAAGAGCCTTTCGTTAAACGTTGGGCAGCGCGGACGCGTTTTCCTCTTGTAGGGTGGAGTTGCGGTAAAACAACGAGGTACACAAAGAAGTTGTCTGGGCTTTTCTTCCTCGTGCCCCAGACGAGAGGGAATTATTGGGGGTTTAATGAAAGCAGCGTGAACATAGCGCCTGGCCTTCGGCAGCTCCTGGTAAGGGAGTCCGAAATACCTCGAGCTGTATGCGTACGACCAGGAACTCTTGCGATGAAGAATAGAAAGAAAGAGACACATGGAACCTGACGACGATAAACTTCCGCTTCTAACGATCATGTCGATTCAACGGTTCCAGTAGAATGTCGCTATCGCAGCAGCCTGTCAGAATATCAATGTCACAACCTGTACAGAGGCACTCACTGGTATGGATATCAAGGATTGCATCACGAGGAAGGACGAATACCCTAATATCTAGTTTTATTATATGCAGCACACTCTGAAATCGAGAGTCTAATATTTTGAATTCCTGACTGGCTAGGACTAAAGATGTGACCAGTCTCGCAACTTGTGTCTTGAGAGTTCAGTTTCGTGTTCGTATTCTTTCTTTGTGCATTACGGTCTCAGTTTCAAGATGTCACACCCCCACCGCGGGCTCGCCTGTGTGTTCGTCACCGCCTCGACACGCATACAATTCGTATTGCTTTCGTTGGCCTGCTGGTGGTTATTGACTCCTTTACCACTAGAACATAATTCGAACTAGAAAAACATCCCCGCAAAATTCAGGATGAATTTCTCAAAGCAATTGTACTGTCTTTGAGAATGAAATAGCGGCGCATAAAACGATATGCAAATTTGCTAAAAGCGCCATGGCCCCAAACGACATTCTAAGACTGGGTCTTAAAAAGGCGCTCCTAAGAAACTAGAAAGTGGGACAATTTCTCCAAATGCAATAGAGGAATGGAGTAGGCTCACGATTCTGCTGTATTCATTTACTTAGAACGGCGACATTCTAAATTGTAACAATTTCGGTACTAGTTTCTACGCTACACTCCAGCCGACAATAAAAATAAATCGTGACGCATTCGCGTCGTAAGAACTATGTGTTTAAAATCTTAAACGTCTCATCACTTCCTGGACTCGGGCAATCACAGGCCAGAAATTATCAGGGTTATCTTTCTAAACTACCGCATTACAAAGTGAAGTTAATCATACTTGGTTGAAGTGGCATGCCCTAAACTCGAAGCAACGTAATAGACCAAGCCGCGCCAGCAAACAGAATCTCAGCCGCGGCAGCTAATTAGTGCTTTCTCTGGCTATGTGAGTGTGTCTGTGTGCGTGTACTGCAACCACCCGTGAAATGATTAGTTTCAAGGATGCCTCACTTTGAACCTAATCGTTTCAATGGTTATTTGCCTAAGCGTACTTAAAAATAAAAAAAATCCTCTGACAATATTTTTTTTTCTAACGAGCTATCAAGCAAAAAGTTTCATTATCACAGAAATCATGCTTCTAATTAATACAAAAAATTAGTTCGCAATTAACTTGGGCGAAAAACACGCAATCGTGTATTAATCAAGCGACATTTCGTCTTGTTACTTTCTTCCACGCTACAGATCAACGTTAGTCGACAAACAAAATTAGACAAATATCGGTGCCGGTAGTTTTTAGGTTAACCCGACACACAAAAAAAAAGAAGTGGAAAAAAAATCTTAACAAGCCTCACGCAAGCCGGTGAGAAGTCAGCGAAGAACCACTACAGCATGCATAGCCAATTCCAAGCAGCAGGTATTCCAGTACAAACATACAACAAAAATAAGGTCACCGTGCGAGTTGAAGCCAAAGAAATTTAAATGTACAACGTCCTTGATGATTGCTATTCGGAAATGAAACAAAGCGTAAACGAATTCAATTTGATGAATGTATACACGTCCCGTATAAATTGAAACTACTTATAGGATGTCGACGTTGTCCCCACTTCTATTGCCAATTATTCTAGACCCACCCCTACCGAAAACCCCAGTATACCTTTTCACTATCTAGGTGATGAAACAGGAAATCTAACTGGAATTGTTTTTGTAAACCTGAAATTCAGATTGCAGACAAAGGAATGATTTCTGAAAACCTGAAATCCAGATAGAATCCAGATAGATTTCCAGTTCCATAATCCAGACAGCGAAAAGTTATACTGGGTTTTTCGGTAGGGACTAGAACAGCAAATATGCAAAATATGCTTTGCCTCCGCGTGCCACCCAACGTAAATGAGCACACTGTTCCGACCAACTTCGGCGCAGACGGCGACGGTCGAATATAGAGCACGAGAACATTTCTTTGTTGCACTTTTCGTGCAAGAACTGACGCTTACTGTTTTATTTGTAAGTCTAGATACCGTTTGTTTTATTTATAAGTCTGGATACGGTTAGCTTCTCTGTAGTTGAACGAAGTAAAAAATCCTGTTTCGTTGTACCTCTTCCAAGTCGGTGGCAATCAGTTCATCGAATGATTTTTCATCGACAGATCGTTTCATCGACACGCAGTGTTTCATCGACAAATGGTTTCATGTGACAGTTCAGATTAGCATTTTTTTCTGTAATAAGCTGCATGAGATTGTCGTCGCGAAGTGGCGTGTTTGGGCCGGTCAGGTGGGTTAAAATTTTTCTAATGAGCCGCCGCAGACTGTTGCCGCCAAGCGGCGTGAACGCAGGCGGGGTGGAGGGCCATGGGACACTAGACATTATGAAACGCCATGCTCACTGTCCTAGCGCAAACTTCATTTTGACGTCGTGTATATATATATATATATATATATATATATATATATATATATATATATATATATAATTTTTTTTTTTACGATCTTGTTATTTGCCGAGTCTTCTCCCTAGATTGGGATGATTGGCTGTGCTCGGCAGAAAAGCAGACGCCTGGAAACTTCTTTAGAGTGTAAAATTATCCGATAAAGTGCGCTAGATTGACCGCAGCCATGTCAGCATTCATGCGTTTCGTACGTGCACTTGCGTTGGCAGAAGTGTCAAGTTAGGGGACGCGTCCGTAGGGCTCTCATCTTCAGAGAACGACAAAGCAATTAGCATTAGTGTACCTTGTCGGTTGGTTGTCTGTCCTCTAGCGTATATGCACGTAGCCTTGACTGTATTCAGGTGCATGCAAGCTGGAGGTTCCCTGTCGAACATTAATATGTTCTTGGAGCACTACCAAGTGATAGCGTTTGTGAAAAGAATAAATCCCCAGGAATTAATCGGCAAGCTTGCGATCCCGTTCTACGGAGCTCGAATGTCAGAAGAAAACTAGGAGCAGGTGGTGGTAGAGAAACGATGAAAGGTGATGTTTCCAGATTCAAGGCTCATCTAACAGGCTATTCACAGGGGGAAAAATATTGGGAGTATTCGAGCCGGTAGGTGAGCACCACGATGTTGCGGTATGCTGTCCCAGGATGTAGAAGATTGCTATTGGGGGAAAAGAAAATGCAAACAAAATAAGTCAAATGATGCGACGATCGTAGCAGTAATGTGATTACTGCGCTAAACTTCGCCAAAATTCTTAGCCGGCTACATCCTACATGTCACCAAAATGTGACGAATTTGCGCCAACACTGCGCCAAACGTTGATTTCTCTTCACGGAAACTAATAGCTCAGGCGTCGCTACACTGGCAGACTGTTACAGTAGACTTGTGCGAACGGTCAACACTCTCGATTATAACCTCGAGTAGAGTACTATTCCATTTTTTTCTTCGCATCTAACCGTGACGGTCTTCGGACCTTTTGCTCGGCATTGTTTTAGGTCTGTACGCGCGGGTTAGTTGGCTCGGTTGAGTGTGCTTCACACCGTCCACCGGTGTACTGCGGAGAAGCGACACCCCTCAGAGTTCTCAATATGCGCATTTTACTCGCTGGAAGCAAAGCACCACTGCAGAGCGTTGGGCATTTGTTAAAAGAAGCGCATCTTGGCGAAATTTGATGTCACACCCTACCTTGAAATAAATTTGCAAAACAAAAACCGAGCCTAGTATGTATAATATTCAATATATGATATATGATATCCTATATATCATACATATCAAAACCGCGATTAGCATATATGATAAATTTTCCAAACAAAACGGCGATATCCTGATGAGTTGCGTTCGTAGTTGTTCGTGATTGTCTTTCAAATTCTAGATTTAATGAATGATATTTGGGTATAGCGAGGTTATTTACGAAAAACCTTTATCAGGTGCGGCTGGGCAGCGCCAGAGGTTTAATTTTTATGTCGTTATCACCTTTATATTGGCCTCTGATTGTTTAAGAGCAGTCAATAAAATTTAGTATACAACTAATTAAATAGCGTTTATTAATCACATGGAAGCTTGGGAATAACCTCAACAAATTTAGCTAAATTTTTTTCTCTAAGAAGACACATTTATAGCTTACATGCTAATTTTGCACAACCATAAAATAACATCGAGACAATGCGTTTCTCCCTCGCTGACAGCCCCAAAACAGAAGTGCCATTGAAAATGCTACATCTTACTCTTCGTTTCAGTCTTGAATTTGGTCTTCGCATTCACAGACTTCTTGACAGGGTAGGTCTCACGTATTGACTACGCCAATGTGCGAATAAGTAATTTAAAACAAAATGTAACGTCAAGACAGCACTATACCCCAAAAACGGGTTCTTAAAACTCTCTAATAGAGAGTTTTGTCTTTTGCGTCCCGGAGGGCCCTCCGGTACGAACTGGGCATGCGCGAGTCTTGTGCGGTAGCGCATGCGCAATTCGTACCGGAGGGCCCATCGTACTGTATGGGATGTGCAAAAACGATTCCCTAAAACTCTCTAATCAAGCAGCACCGAAAGTGTATTGTCAAGGCGTTGTCACGGCGCTGCTGTACGTGCGAGTTCATGCAAATTCATACACACACACACGTAAAGCCCGAACACCGAATGGATGGGCCAAAAGGCCTCTTGAAATCCTCCACAAACCGAATCACTCCTCGAGGGCGAAGTGTCGGCGGCGTGTTTCGAGAAGGGATCGAGTCACGCTAGCCGCCAAAGTAGATATCGTGTGCACGGCGAAAGAAGAAAACCGTGAAACCAACACCCAGGTGAAAGAGAAGGAACCGTGGCTTTTTGTGCGATTTCCGAACAGCGACTCCCCAAGGAACCGGTCCGCTAGCGACAGCACGCGTTCCATCCGAGGTTGCCATTATTAAAACCAGCAGCAATGAGTTTCGAACGAGATAGCATCGATTGACGCCTTGCCATGAAAAAACCCACTCGCTAATTAATGCGCACCGTTTGATTCGCGCGAGGCTCTAATATCTGGGACCACCGCTTTTGTGGGCTGTATATCCTGTTCCCGGACTCTCGGATTTTCTCTCGCTGGGGCTGGCGCAAAAATAGAATGATAAACCTTCGTCGGAACCTCACTTTATGTCGCTAAGCCGACTAAACGGGGGCGGATTTAAGGATCCCTGTCCCGACAAAAACCCTACGATATTTTTTTGTATTGCGTGATTGTCTGACTACAGTATGTATGACTCAAGTGCGTTTATACAAAAACCATAAAATAAAAAAAGAATTAGTAGTAGTCTTAGAATAGGTAACGGCAGCACCACACCAAATGACGGAACTGATTTCAAGATCTTGATGCCTGTGTTGTATGGTCTTTTTGTTGTTCTTGTTTAATTCTAGGAAGTATGATTAGCCAGGAAGGAACTAAAGTTTCTTGCGTTGTTGTTGTTTCCTAAAAGACTGCCTAAAAATCTGTATTTTCGTGTTTTTTTTTTTTTTTTCGCAAAACAAAAGTATACCGTTTCGGATTGTCATTGTTCCGTCCGGGGGCAGGCAGCAATCACTTAGGGGGACCTTACGGTGCGCTGTCAAGTAGAGTGCGGAGCGCTCGCTCGCGCTTATTACTCCAGTCGCCGGACTGGAAACGAACGTCGAGGCTCCAGCCGAAGAGGCCCTCCCCTTTTGCTCCTTCCGGGGAACACTTCCATCCGTGAAGACTCGGTGACGCACAATGCCGGCCCAGGAACAGTCACCGACGGACACGAACTCTTCTGACTTCATGAAAGCCGCTAAACGCGCGCCACTCGCGGGTACGCACGGAGTGGAATTCAAAAGACGACGGAAACACAAACGCGCAGAAAAATAACAAAAACAAAGGAACAAAGAAAAAAACAAACTTATGTGGTGGGAAGGGGGAAGCTGTCCTGTTCCGTCGGGGAAAAAATAACCTTCAAGTTGCCCTCCGCAGACCCCAGCGGGTATCTGCGCACCGCGCAGTCTATGTACACACACGCGTACACAACACACGTCCATAGGAGCCTCGGAGAGCCGCACATCTAGGCGTACAGACGCACGGCGGCCGTGGTCACGGAGTTCAGCGGAGAGCACGGTTTTCTCAGCGCCGACGACTGCGTTACAAATGCCTCTTTCTTTTCTTCTTCTTCTTCTTCTTCTTCTTCCTCTACCTCCGCGCTTTTCTCGAGATGGAAAAGTCACGAAAATCCAAAAATTTCATTGTTTTTTCGTTTTTTTTTTGTTGTTGTTTTTTGTTTTTTAAGGGTAGGGGAGACGAGAAAAAAAGTCGTACGCCGCTCAGTTCATGGAGGTCTTGCGGCGTAAATAATCGCGCTTGTGCCCTTTCGGCGCTGCCGTGGCAAACGACAGCGCGATTTTTTTTGCCAGGCTCTTCCGCCGGAGTTCACATTTTCCGTCAATGCCCGGTTGTTCCGGCTGTCCCTCCCCTCCTTCCATGGGGGAAAGACGTTCACGAGCCAGCCAGAGAAATAGATTTGAAAAAAAAATGAAAGAAGGTGGTTTTCTAGAAATGTTGACGAAACAAAATATTAAATAAGAATTTACAACACCGCACGGCTGAAATGGCTCTATACCGGCTATACCCTAGCCCGTCCGCTTTTTGAGCACTTATATTTAGTGCTGCTTCCCTACCGACTCGCCTTCATTGCGCCATAGCAGCGAGCAAAACAGGAAGAAAGAAAGAAAACGCACACTGAACATTAAAGCAAACGGCCGGTCGGTGGCATCCGTCCCGCTTGTTGTTGTCTCTGTTTTGTTCCATCGACGAGACCGCAGGTGAACACCTCTCTGACAGGCGGTTTGTGCGGGAGCCTGATTGCCACGGCTACTGCGGCAAAAAAAAAAAAAAAAGCGACTGCTAGCAGCGGCAACCTTGGGATGTACTTTCGTGCGATAAATAACGCGCTCTCTTAGTCTACCTCGTTGCGTCGAATTGCCGGCTTTTTGGCGCGCCCCCAGCAATCATGCGCCCGAAAGAACGCGCCCTTCCACACGGGTCCCGCTGTTTGCCTTCGCTTTTTTTTTTCTCTCGCGCTCTTTTTTTTTTATAGATATATTTACGTTTATACAAATGCTTTCGAAGATACAGTAAGCAAGGCCCTTAGCTCAAACTATATACATTGACTCTATTTTTGGGTGCGTATGGTGTTTTAATCAATCGTTCACGGTGCTTCTATAATTTAGTAGCGGGAAATCGCTATTTGACTATGTGCCCCCGCTTCGCAACTTCGTCATACGTAGCTGATGTATGATGTGACAAGTACAATCTAAAAAAACACCCGTGCGTCTACTTTCCCGCACAACACTCGGAGAGCCAATCAGCGCAACTTACGGAGGCAGCTCAGCGAATGACGATGCCGAAACATAGGTTTAGACCAAAAAACGCAGTCTGAGTTGTGACATTAAGCAATGCAAGCGTGACGTTTTGCATTGCTTAACATTTCAAACTACGTTTTTTGGTTTAAAGATATACTTCGGCATCGTCATTCGCTGAACTGCCTCCTACGTTGCGGTAATTGGCTCTCCGAGTGTTGTGCAGGAAAGTAGACGCACGGGCTTTTTTTTACGTGCGCACACGTTGTGTTTTGTTTTTTTTTCGACAATCTAACTTATGTGAAAGGAATGTCTCATAATGGTCGTCCGCAGGCCTACCGATTGACACGATTGGAAGAGGTTAAAGGAATTTTATCAAGAATATTTTCAGGGACAAGTCGCAAATAGCGACGAGGCAAACCGCGACGTTTGCCTTGGGCTTCACTGATCCTGCGCTTCGCAGGATCAGTGAACCAGAAGCGAAGGTCACCGACACACCATCGGCTGAAATGACCTCCCCGAGTGAAATCACAATGAGAGCGAATGATATTAGTTCAATCCTTTCTCGCGCCGTTGAATCATTGTAGAGCATGTAACACACATTCTATTCATCCTTGGAGTTGGAACAGTCAGTCATAGATTATGTTGCCAAATTGTTCACTCCATCATATAAACAATTGAGCTCACTTGAAAGCCTCGTAGCAGCGCCTATAGGCCTGTTGCTCTCGGGAAGGGGGCGTGAGCGCGTCCGCAAGACGCGACCATGTAATGCTGGCTGCACCATCCACGCGATACGACCATAACATCGGCGCTGTGACGTCCGGTTATGCGCGAGCCACGTTCGAATACGAGGGTCTGTCAGCATCTGCCCATGCCCTTGGTTCATGCGCAAAAACAAAAGCGTACGAAAAAAAAAGTATGCAGCTCGCGGTTTTAGTGTCTTATCAAACATTTCTTTCAGCTTTATCCTTTGTAATGTTTTTTTTGTTATTTTTCATAGTCTCCATGAGCAAGTCTGTTTCACTTTACGTGATAGGGAAGCCGAAGGTACATGCAAAAACGTGTTCCCCTGAACAACACTGTACCTGAACGATGCTCGCACCAACCTTGCACTGCACGAGCGCGCGTGCTTGGCAGGGACATTGAAAAATATGAGTTCGCCCCTGTAGCCTCTGCTACGCTGGCACTTATAATAAAACGGAGTATAAATTTAAAAAAAATCTAGTGGGGAAGCGTACTGACGCACGTTCGAAACGCGAACCACAAATATTCCCCTTTGCTCGTCTGGAGCGCTGCTCAAAACTTGAGAGCTACGAACCTATCCTAGACAAATGTGCTGAGCCGGCATCATCAGAGGCCATGGTTGGGCCCTGTCTTACGTGGAAAGGCTATCGAAGGCCCCAGTGCTGGAAAAGCCCCGCGAATCCGTTGTTCGCCCGAGCACTCGAGCAGAAGGAACATTCTAATAACACGCGGTCGCCGCATTCGAAAGTTGAAGCCTTGTATAAACAAACAAACACACACACAAAAAAAGTTTTAATGCAACTGCGATTGCTTGTCCAACAACTCTGGTGGCGTGAAAAGAACGTGGTAGAAACACTCGTTCATCCCTACGAGCTGGAAGTGCTGTGGCGGTGGTGGTGGTGGTGGTGGTTGGGGGGGGGGGGGGTTGATCATCTGACGAAGATGAACGCGTGTGACTGGTCTAATGAACACGTAGCTTTCAACACACCGTCAGCTCACGGGGTGAACAGTATAACGTGCGCATAGCTGCAAAAAGCGCAGCTATGGCGGCCAGTGACAAAGGACAATGCCGTGTGCACGGTACCCAAACCAATACGTAAAGTACCGAGCACGCGTTTACCCCAAATTTAGAGATAATCTCGAAAAAACTGGGGGATGGGCTCTTGTAAGGCCGCGGTCCCACCGCTCAAACGTCGTACGAACGTCAGTCTCCAGACAGACTGTCTGAAGTCTTGCTTGTGTGACGGTCACATTGGCCAGACAAATACTGTCTGCGGACATGTATGAAGCAAACGTGCTTCTAAGATGCGTCGTGTCTGCGGCGAACAACGTGTCCCTCACGCGATGCATACGAGCAGTGCGACGGCGGCTTTAGGTCAAAGAGCAAAGATGCAGAAGGGCCACATGATGGGGTAGGCTTTACCGCTTTGCACCGGGGTGTACGGAGAAGCGGTTTGACGAGGAGGAGGCGCACCTGGATTAGCCACGTGTTCTTTTACATTCGTGCGCGAGCGAGGCAAAAGCTACAAGCACGAGCATGTTGCCCCGATGAACGATGCTTGTGGTGCACGAGCTGATGTGTTCGTCGGCAGGGACGCTGAAAGCTTGGCTGAAAACCCGGCGCCCACTCTTGTTGCTTCTGCTAGAAGTTTGGGGTGGGCGCTCGATATAGTATGTCCTTTTCATTTGTCATTTCAGAAGTAGCGGGTCGGCGCTTACTTTGACACGCGGGCGCATGCTCGCTATTTTACGTCAATAAAAGCTGTGGGCCAAGTAGCGTGAAGATCGCTCATCCTACCTCGTGAATGATTGACCTCTCGATATTTTTCCTTCTTATGGCTCCCTGGAAATAAAAATAAATATATATAAATATAGATGTCAGTTTTGAGTATGGTTCATAGCTGACACAATTAGGATTACTCAAAGGGCAGAGATCTAGCCAGACACTACTGTCCCACATGAATCCTATACATGCCCCTCATCTTCATAGGAAGTTTTATATGCACGCATGTTTGACAACATAGACAAATGCATTCTTTATAAAATATTTGGCATTGCCCTCAGAGTGCCTTTACCATCTTCTTAACTGCCTTTCACGTTTGTTTGTTTTTGTTGTTGTTGTTGCGGCTGTTGTTGCTTTTGTTTGTTGTCTTCCTCTCAGCCGCATTCGGTATCTGCGTCGCCATCGGCGTATTTCTTATCCCGTTCGTCGCGTTCGTTCGTCAAGCTGAATGTGAAAGGACCCTCTCGGAAATAACGCCCGCTTGGGAAAGTACGGGAAAGTGCACCCGTACGTTTTCTCACTTGCGCTCGTCTTTCTAGCTATTTCCAACAGCCTACACGACCGTGCGGCTTATCGAACCAAAAGATCGGTCCCTGTCAGACATTTCTTTCGCGGATGCAGATTATACATACAAAAACAGAAGCACACACACGCATGCGCACACAAAAATATATCCAGAAACGAAAGGAGACGCAACCCGTTAGACAGTATCCGGCAGCTCCGATCAGACGTTTGCCAGGCGTGCGCACCCGCCTCGCCTGACTCATCTTGCTCTGCCCATCTCAGAGGTGAAGGTCCCAAAGCTCGGTGTATACGCCGCGCGCGCAACGCTCCGCTTGGCAGCTGCCCGCAACCCTCAATCTCACACCTCCCGCCCACACCGACGACGGCGCGCTCTGCCAGCGCCGACGCGCTAAAGACGGGGTCCCGTCTTCAAGACCGCTCCGACGCCGTATAATAAGCCACTCCGTCGCGCGCCGGCGCCAAAGTGCCTCAGACATCGGTCGAAAATAACGGACTGCGGTTGACATTCGTCCTGGGCGTCTGAGAGGTCAGGCAGCGTTCGCATGTGTCCGCCAAATGCGCTCTAACCTCAAATTAAACTCGCGCCGATTATCTAAAGTGCAAACCGCGCAAACTAAAGAGGGCGCTGTCTTTCTACCGTTGGGGTCATGTGACGCAAGCGGCGAAGAGTATTCGTAGCTCTATAGTGCGGCAACATCGAGGAGATATAGTCGGAGTGTTACGTGGCACACGCTGTGATGCAACTATTTCGATACGTGGAGGAGCGGCGAACCAGATCGCTAGTTTTGTTTCATGGGTTCGCCTGAAGTCTCCGTTCGGCTAAAACCTTAATTCGACTGAAGTTGTAGTATGTCTTAAAGTGCCTAGTTCGGCCAGACTGTCGTGTCTGTCACGTTTTGTTCGTGCCTTGTACTCGCGCTCAAAAACTCTGAGAACGTTAAATAAACACGCTCTCCCCTTTTTCTTTTCTTTTTTTTTTACGCCCCAGTCGCGTCAGCGATGCATGACGCATGACCGACAAATATACACCGCCTCACAAATGCCTACAGTGCAGACAAAGGCACAGGCGCAAGATGCTTTGTTTGTACCGGAAGTGCATAGAAAGCATTTTCGAAAGCCACGCGATGGAGTATATAAGCAAGTATACAGCGATGCGATGGAGTATAAGTATACAGCACCGGTGGCGACTCTGAAAAGAAATGTGTGGGTTGCATGTGGGGCCGTCAGGACCAAAGTAGTTTCTGGTGCCAAAGCCACGGCCAGCACCCTCGTGCTCATTTCTTCTAAACTACTTTCTCCGACCATTTTCGTTTTCTTTTTATATATAAATACTACAGAGGTGGGATTTGAGCAGAGTAGGTTACAGTTGGGATAGTAATATAACACCGACAAAATAAAAAAATGCAAACGAATTGTAGAATGAAAAAAGAAAAGAAATATCGAACAAACACCTGTACAGAAATAGGAATGGTTATGCGAGAAAGGATGCGAATAATGAGAACGATGGCTGTAGAACTAATTATTAGTAAGGTTATTCCAGATCACTTACTGTTCTCAGGAGAAAAAAAAGGATACTTGAAACAGTTAATACGCGAGCGAAAATAGTATTGTTAGGTTATTAATGAACGTTTCATTGTAATAGTTATTGTTAGTTGCCTCTGTTTGGTGGCATATCCTGGAGGGAAAGCAGTTATTTCAGAGATGTACACTTTAAAACGTCCAACGGGAATTTTAGTCAAGAATAGCGATTTTTTTTAAAACGACATAAGTTAACTGGTTAAAAGTTCAGTTACAGAAGTACATCCAACTTTATTGCAATAAAGCGAGCGATCCTCTTTGTTCACTATCAAGTTAGTTAACGTTTCTCATAGTAAAATGGTTCAAATAATAGCAGCGTAATTTGACATTGACTGGACAATAGCTTTATATGCAAGAAGACGCACGGAGGTGGTATTAACACCCTTCTGAGAAAGAAGAGCTTTCGAGAGCATTGAATTTTACGCAGTCAATGTGTTTTGTCCAGGTAAGGTTGTGAAACATCAACAGTCCAGGCTACTCGTATTGTGTTACTTAAGAGAGAAAGATAGTAATTGTGGAGTAAACCAATTTTAATTAATCTTGTTTTGTTTTGTAAGTAATTACCATAAAAACCGTTTTTTTCGTAGCTAATTGACATTTTTAATTTCTCAACCCAAGCCGTAACTTTTTTTAAAAAGCACTGTTCAACAATAGTTGACCCGAAGCACTACCTCTTCATGAGTAAATTATGCAATTATTGGTTTTCCTTTGATCTCGGACTATATATCATTAATAAACAACAGGCAAGGGAAAAGTCTCAAGTCAACGGACAGTCTGTCAGGACAATGTTCGCCGAAAACAACGAAGTGTTGACGGTTTGAAAGGTACGATGAAATTGCACAAAATGTGTGTTTTTACTAACACAAAAATATGAATATGAATATAAATGAAATATAAAATATGAATATATAAAAATATGATATTTTTATGAGAAATCTTTCCGAAAGACTTTGTAAAGTCCACAAAACTATCATAAATCTGTTTCTTATTATCTATTGACGTGGAAAAATCGTGCGCAGTTTCAATCAATTGATACAGTGCTTTATATGTTTTATTAAACGATAACTCGCTTCTACGTCATCGTGATCAGAAAAAACGTTGCTAATTTTTCTCCTCTCTCTCTCATATATATATGCATGTATATATATGTGTGTGTGTGTGTGTGTGTGTGTGTGTGTGTGTGTGTGTGTGTGTGTGTGTGTGTGTGTGTGTGTGTGGTGTGTGTGTGTGTGTGTGTGTGTGTGTGTGTGTGTGTGTGTGTGTTGAAGAGAAACTTTAGTTCAAAGTTCGTAATTCCCTCGCTTCCTACCTCCTCAAATTAACGGAAATAATTGTATGAATTTTCTCGACCGAGTTGTTGCCTCTCGTAGTCCGCACGATCGCTCCGCTCTTGGGAGCGAGGCCCCCATATGCTTAGCGATATCCTGACGAATTAAAGAGGAAGATAAGGCGCGCTGTCGGAGGCACCGTTGCCGCGGGGATTTCGTGAAGAAACGCAGCCACGAGCGGATGTCCGCGGGCAGAATAAAACGGCGTGTTATTGCAGCGATTGCTCGGTCGATACACTCGGAACCTTCGACCACCGCGTTGTGAACTCGATTCTCGAAAGCTGTATTACTTGTGCGCGGAAAGCGCTTTTTCTTTATTATTTATTTTCCTTTTTGGACGTTTCCTTTCTACGTAAGAAGACAAAACGAAATACACGAGTACGGTGACGCAACATCTAAGATGGTAGAGAGACACCCCGCTGCATTTTATTTCCGGTCTGGGCACGAATTTGAAACGCTGCGTCCCGTTTCCTGCGTCTCCCCTCCGGGCACACGCAGCTCGTCTCGCAATTCGCCTATTATAACCCGCTTCGCTTCAAGTGCGAGAGTAGCAGAAGCTACAAGAGCGAGCTTCCACAAGCGCTCGTGTAGCGCAAACATGGTTCAGGGCAACATGCTCGTAGAGGAGGGGATGAGACCTGCGCGAGGAGCGGGCGACGCTTCGCTTTGATCGGAGGAAAACAGTGTGTAGAGCAAATGGCAGTTATCCTTCGAGCCTACCCACTATCTTTCCAATCAGAGCTGGATGCTCTGACGCGCGCTCTCGCGCGACACAACTCTTCCGTGTCTAAGGTCCGTTACACACCTGGTGCCTGGTCCCTCGCGCTTACGGTGTACCTACGCGAGGCGCCGACGCCAAGAACCAGACAACGCTCAAGTGTGGAGGCGAGGATCGCATGGCGTCAAAATCAGAGTATCCGCGCGGCAGGCGCCTCTGTGCGGTCAAGAAGACGGTTCTTATTTTCGCGGTGCTGGGGGCCAGGCTGACCCAGTTCAGCTGGGCCGATCGGACTCCACAGCGTACGTGCTCGTAGAGGGGCCGACGAGCGACGTCGGGCGGGAGAGAACCGGTCACGCCGCCTGGCCGCGTCCGGTCCATGAGGTGGGGAGGACGCGAGGCTCGGCGGCGCGGGCGGGGAGCGAGCCCCAAGCGCGTCGCGTTTTTGTGCTTGTCGGAGGGCCGTAACGGTCGGTATACTGCAGACCCCCGCCGCCCCTCCACCTTCGGCGGTGGCGGCGCGCGGGTGTGCAAACATCCGCGCCCGACCTTATCAGCCGCCGAGCTGGCCGGATAGTTTCTTTCCTGCCGCCGCCAGTCAGGGCCCATTAGCGGGGAGCGGAAGGGCTGTCCAGTGTCGGACGCCCCGCACGAGCGCGTGCCCCGTGACGTCGCCGGTTCGGACCCTCGAAAGAGGACGGAATGCATGGATGGCTTCTTGTTCGATTACCTGCTGGAGAGTTTTCGGTAGACAATGGTCGTAATTAGGATGCCCCGATGCTCTTGTTCCCGTCTGCCTTTCGGCCTGGAGACGTCCATTGTAGTACTATGCCTCCGACGCCGCTGCCAGAGCGTGACAAAACGAGAATTTGAGGGGAAAAAAAGAAAACAATTAGGGGACAAAAACGGCGGCAAAAACACTGGTCACCGTTCGGAGCCCGTGCTAACGGATGCCAGCGCGCGTTCTGGGAAGTAAAAACACAGGGGGACTAGAGGGGATTTTGTAGAGGTATCATGTATGGTAGTATCACATTTTTGACCACGAATAAAATTCGAATAGCTTCCAATACGAATATTTAAAATTTAAAGTGAATTGAGCATGATTACTTTAAGGAGCCACGTGTAGAAATATTTCCTAAAAAGTGTACATACGATGAGAGCAGATTTACTATATGAGAAGCACTTCACACACTTGTCTGAAGAAGAAGTCCCTGATAAGGTGAGGTGGGTAAAACATAAAGTAACATGGCAAGCGAATCGATGACTAATTTATTTGTTCGACTATAGATTAAGGTGTTCTTCTTGGCACTGACCTTTAAAATCAACGGTTAAACTTTAATTACAACCGATGAAGGCTGACGGACAATAGTGAGGAAACTTTCCAGGACCATCGACCCATCGAGACAACCGAGACAATCGACACGTTTGCCGTTTCTCCTAGCACGCCGGTACAAAGCAGTGAAACATGACGCGCGAGCGCTGATGCGAAGCGGTGATGCTTGACGCCAGAGCGTCGTTGCCAAGCAGTGATTTTTGCAACTTTTGAATCTTCGACAACCTCGAACACTTCAAACGGTAAAAGTGTGCTGCGAATCGAATGGAATGTGGAGAGCAAGTTCGTCTGCTTCCTTTGCAGGGGTTGTGGTGACGTCAGAACGACGCCGAGCTCTGATTGGTTCTGATTGAAGGATAGTGGGTAGACGTCAAGGCAGCGCGTCTTGAGGTCTACCCACTATCCTTCAATCAGAGCCAATCAGAGCTCGGCGTCTTTCTGACGTCACCGCAACCCCTGCAAAGGAAGCAGACGACTTGCTCTCCGCATACTCAAAACTACCAACGCCATCTAGAATAATGAAGGCCTCCGAACGCCCCACTCTTCCTCGATGGAACGTCATCACAGTCCGATGGCGCCTAGTCAGCAATTGGACCCGAGCCCGATGCACGCATCCTTCGACACGTTGATTGGACACGAGGCCCAGCCGAGCGCTGACGCAGCACTCGTAGCCAATCCGTATCTTCGCTCGATCCCACTACGATGACGTCAAGAGTCTAGTGCATATAGGGTTTGCTTATATTAGATGGTGTCGACACTACTTGCGAAAAAAAAAAGTTTCTGAGAATGGTAGAAAGTGTGCCATATCGCCATCACGCGCAATCCTTATTTATAAAGTAATGCCGATAAGAAAAATGTATGATTTTCGCCTCAGCAAGCAATACAAACAAGAAACGAGAAATAAGGCTCGTCTTTTACGACATTTAGCAGATCTAAGAACGCACTTTACAACATATAACACGCGAAACAATGAGCCTCGGAAAATAGACACCTGCAGAATACCCTACGGCCAAAAAATGCTACAAAAAACCACCAAGATTATTGAAAGATTTCGGCTTTTTCAGCACGCCTTGAATTATTCTATGAGGATCAAAAGTTATTCGTCGACGCGTCAACGTCATAGTTTCTTTAGTTTTAGTCTTCTTTGTTTAGCATCTTTTATGTCTCATAGGATATAGTTTTGTAAGTCATCGAGTGCTTCAACTTCTGTATTTTTGTTCTAATACCGTGACTATCTTTGCTTTGTTTGTTTATTTGTTTATGTGTGTGTGTGTGAGAGAGAGAGAGAGGGAGAGAGTCATTCATGCAAACCTGCCAGTGTGGTGGAGCCTTCGGCTTTGTCAGGCTGTCGATGTGGCAGCTTTTTCTGCAGGCCCACGCATCATGTAGTACTTCTTGATACAAATAAACGCTATTCTTCTTTTAAGGAGTCTTTTCATGTTGCAAACTCAATGGACGCTCCCTAGGCGTCCTTTCATTGCATCGTTTATCACCCTGGCGAAAAATGCTGAGTCACTGAACTATGGACGCATGCGCACGTCTGATAAGAACCAATCATAACCAGAAAAGACCCAGCCACTTGCGCTTTTGTCGCTGCTTGCTTGGTCACGGTCACATTAGCTCGTAGCATGGGCTGAGTGGTTTTTTTTTCTTGTTTTTTCTTGTTTTTTTATTAAAAAGTTAAGGCTGGGCACCTAATCCGTTATTGCTTCAATCGCGATTAACGTTTTCAACGGGTTGATCGGTTAAATTTTGACTAACAAAAAGAAAGGTAAAAATTTTACGTTTTTACCACGCAGACGTGGACGAGTAGACCTGTATGAAGGCAAACTTTAGGTGAAATATTGACCTAAGTAAACTTGAGGCGAGATTTGTAACTCGATCCTAACAAGTGGAGAATGGAGAAGGTTATATGTGTCTCAGCCGCTTCGACGCCGTGCGAGCGTCTGTTTAACGCAGTAGAAGGCATGTGAACAGTGAAGGGAGTTCGCTATTGGGCCGGAGAATATCAACCAACCTCTTTGCTTCTGCGGAGGAAAGTCACAAATTGTGAGTGTGGGTGTCTTTTGACGGTTCTCAACTACACTTCAAGGTTGATTCAAAAATCCGAAATTGCACATTGCGCCATTTATCACAAATTCAACAAAGGCAATTTTTTTAAATTATTATGAATGGCATTAAACGAAACAGATTAATCGATTAATTAATCGATTAAAAGGTGGCGATGGATAGGGTTGAAATTTTTAATCCACAAAAAAACGCGATCAAAAGTTACCACCCGCCCCTTTTTTTGATGTACAGGGCTCGTCAAACTTATACGGAACACTTGTGGAATATAGAATGCAGAAAAAAATGTAAAATATAAGACAACTGCGCATATTTATGTGACCTGAAGGTATGCTACGCACATAGTGGGACACAGAAAGAAATAGCTTAGGGCTAGCGCCACTATACACGCACACGTAGAAAACAATAAAATAGAACAAGCCGAGAGTAGGTTTAGAATGTGTTTCAGATAAGTTTGCTGAGCACTGTACATCTCAGAAAAGGTGCGCAACGGGATGTTTGGAAGCACCTTTAAAGGGGCGATGCAACAATTTTTGTACTTTGCGCAAATATTGCTAAGACCGAATCCCTGACGTTAATGACCTATGAAACACGCAGTCGTTTTTCACCACGCGCAATGCAAATCAAAGAAAAAAAAAAAAAACGAGCAGCGTTTATTTTCTCAACTGCAGCGTGAACAAGCGGCCACGTTATCTGGAGCCGATTATATGCCGCCAATGTTGATCAGAGTTACGCGATGGTGTCGGCAAAGCACATGACACACGCTGAGTTCCAGACATTGTAATGGTTCGGCATTCTGAAAGAAAGACGTTAAAAATACAGCTAGGTCTAGGACCAAATGAAAAACTTGAACTGCACCACCTTCTTGGGCCGTGGTCAACGTCTGGAGACGCACATAAGGCCACGAAAGCACTAATTCATTTTCTCTCTCATACTCGATTGTTCAAGCTGTTATAGAAGTTGATGTATATAATGTAAATACGTATTATTTTATATAATTTTTTTAACCTTTTTTTTTTCCTTTCACTTTTTCTCTCCTTTCTTGTCCCCAACCCTACCCCCTCTCCTTTACGAAGTAGCAAATCAGCATTTAAGCAGGTTGACCTCTTCGTGACTGTAAATAAACAACTATTCTCTCTCTCTATTGTCGTCATTGCAGCGATTGGACACGGGCCACTACCCGAATGCTTATCGAGCTATTGATTATCGCGAGCCCAAATCGAGTGCTCAAGCAATGCTCGGGTCCAATCTATGATTCGCATTCAAATATCGCCACTGGGGGACACTGCGATCCCCCATCTACGTCATCAAGTTTTGCGAAGGAGAGATTGAAAGAAAACGCTCGCTTTTGTTCTTGAAATTACACCGCAACAATGCAGTTTCCTGGTCAGTGGCGTTGCGCATGCGAGTATACTTGGCTCCCACTAGTGCCAGTAAGCTCGTGTGAAGTGAAAAAAGCGAATATCGTTGCACGGCTCCTTTAATATGCAAAAAAAAAAAAAGCCACGCGTGCTCATAAATAGAACAGGAGAGCATGTCGGTTAAACACTTTTCTTGGTTTCTTGAACGCAAAGGGGCAACAACGGACAAAAAGAAAACACGCCGTTTGTGTCTGTCGTGTTTTCTGTTTGTCCGTTGTTGCCCCTTTCCGTAAAATTAAAAAAAAACACGCATGCTTGTCATTTTGGATTTCCTAAGGACGCCACCTGAATGAGGTCGCGCTATAAAAAGACAGTATCAAAATACACTTTAGTATAAAAGTCCCTCATCATTTATTAACTTTTGCATCATATATTGAAAACTTCCGAGTAATCTGAAGATAGACACCTCGAGTGGCTAACCAAATCAGGGCCGTACTTGAATGTCTTATTTGGCCAAAATATATACTCCGTCTCACTAAAACCGCACAGGACAGCCAAAGCTACAGGGGAGAGAGTGTATCGCGACCTGTACAAAAGGAGGAGAGGAGGAACTGGGGAATCCCAGCCCTTCTAGTTCCGTTCCTTCTTTCCCTCCTCTTGAACAGGTTGGCATACGCTCTCTCCCTTGTAGCTTTGGCTGTCCTGCGCGGTTTTAGTGAGACGGAGTATAGGTCTGAGAGTTTGTACATGCCTAACAATTGGTAAATAAAATTGGACATGGCCAATGTTTAAACGCAAAAAGATCTTTTTTTTTTTTTGAGACTCGGAGACACTATAGAGCCACCAAAAATAGCGACGTTTAAAGTATCAGCGCTCCATTTCGCGAGTTTCTTGTGAGCACCACCATTATAGTGCTTAGAGCAAAGCGGGCGCAATAGACCCTTTTCAAAAGTCCGCGCCAACGCCTGTCCGCCATTGCTTGATCACGTGCTCTGAGCGTCTATTGGACACGAGTGTGACGTCAGCGTTCGGCGAGGACTCCGATCCAGTCACGCACTTCGTGTCCAAGCAATGGCGACCGCCAATGTTGCCTCATGGACTTATGAAAAGGGTCTATTGGCGATCCTATAAGACTCGAAATAGCGACTTACTGGGCTGGAGATACGGTGCCAGGAAGCTCAGGAAATGGGGAGTTTCAGGGAAACGTTTTTGCACATCCGATAATGCACGATGGGCCTTCCGGTACGAAACTGCGCATGCGCTACCGCAGAAAACTCGCATGTGCGCAGTTCGTACCTGAGCGCCGTGCGTCGTACCGTATGGGGTGTACAAAACCGGTTCCCTAAAACTCTAGAATAGGGAGTTTTCCCTGTCGCGGACCGTTTTAACAGTACTAAAGAAGGGAAAAAACTATTGGCTGCGATTTCTAACAAAGATTAAGATTACTGGCAACAATGATTGTGTGCAGCCTATTTGATGGCTCTAAGAGACTATAAGAGACAATATGCTCAACGTTGCTCTAAACCAACATTTTTGTTTAGTGTGTGTGCTGCGAGAGGTTTTGTTTTTGTCTCGTTGAAACGCGCTCTCATGCGAAAGACACGCCAAAGTAAACGACGCGCTCGAGCAAGTGTAGCTTTTGGCAGCGCCTCTACAGAAACCCCTTGACGACGTAGCAAAAAATAAAAAAAAAGGGGGGGGGAGGTGCGTTTTTTAGCGTTTAAACAGCTTACTAAGAAACTGCGCATGGTAATGGTGCAAAACGTATTGAACTTTAGGGAGAATCAGGCTGGTTTCCTTCCTATCATTCTCTCGGCTATCAAGTCATCGCAAAGTAACAAACAAAAAAAAAGTGGTTATAAGTGCCAAAGAACAACACCCGTCCAAGAGTGTGAGTTGCCGGATACTCGAGTCTAGAAATACCCGACGTGACTAACGTAACAGCTTGCCCTACCGCCTACTCTTCTCGGTTCAGTTATTTCCTAGCAGGAAACTAATCCAAACTTTGTCGAGATAAAAGAGACCACCGGGAAAAAAGAAAGAAAAAAAAAGCTTCATGCACGCGGGACTCGCTTCAGGTGCATTCGAAGTTTATAAATATCCAAACACAATGCACCGAGACAACAAGAAAGAGAAGCAACCGCAACTATAAAAAATCCAAAGAATCCAGCGGCGTAAACCTCCGGACCCGCGGCACTGCCCCAACAAAAGCAGCACGATTCGGCGATCGAGCCTTTTGGCGTCCAGAGTTTACGACGTCTTAAATGGCAGAATCGCCGTCCGACTGCTTTCTAGGCCGCACGTTTTGGAGACACGAGACGGGACCTTGAAGAAAGTAAACGGCAGAAGTATATACACCACGGCGCAAATATCAGGCCGGCGAAGGGAGCGAACGGGAGCGCACACGCGGCCGGCTCACGATGCACCGATCTCTTATCTATTGTGGCGGCGGCAGCTCTTGCGGCCACGTTCTCTGATGCCCGGCCTCATCCTGCGCTCCAACCAGAGGACCCCGCCGCCACAATGGCCCCGCCGCCGCTGCAGAAAATAGGGGGGATGTCGGCCCGTCCACGCTCTACATTCGCCGCCGTCCGCAACATTACGGTATATAGCTCCTCCGAGCCCGAACGAAGCGTATCGTGATATAATCCCAACAGCCGGCAGTCCGTGTATATACTACGTAACAACAGAAAGGGAGCTCGCTCAACCGCGCATGTGGCACGGGCGCTTTCGTTCGGAGAACACAAAGCGTGCCACAGTCTTGATACGCGCGAAGAGCACCTCGGAGACGATTTGTCGTGTAGCCTCCGCAAACCCTGTCGCGTGTCTGGCGGCACTCGAGAGAGGGTGCTGACCCTTTGACAGACCACGGACGGTGTCACGTTTGGCGGCGTTCCACACCTGCTGCATGCGTACGCAACGTATTTCGTTACTGCCCCCGGGACGGGTCACGTCGTAAACCGTGCCAAGACTCTTGCGACACCTATACGAGCGGCAATCAACGCGTGGGGCGAGAACCCCTCCAAGTAAAAACGAGACTAGCTAAATGCCGCCTAAACAAAGGGGTCGAAAGAGCAGCGCCTAATAGGAAGGTAAAGAAGGCAAGTGGAAGAAAAACCGTTCCCGGGAAGCAGAGAATTGTTCTGCGAAAGAGAGTTGGCGTTGCGCAAATCGCGAAGCGCGCGCGCGGTCGTTGCCTTTCCGCTACCTGGACAACGCGTCCCTTTGGCGGGTCCACGCGGGACCACCGACCGGGTCAGTCTGGCACCGTGGCCGACCCGCGCATCGAGGTCAACGGCGAAATTGCGTTGGGAACCTCGACCGCCTCGACGCCAGGCGACAGTGCCGACTCGACAGCCGCCGCGTGCTTTCCGCTGCTCATGCGTCACTCAGCAGTCTTCGGAGTACCGACAACAAAACCCTGATTGGCTAAAACCCGAGGAGCGATAACACGAACACGAGACGGTGCACGACACGTAACACCCCCAGTAATTTGCCTTTTCGTGACATCGTTAAATAAACAAAAATATAAGAGAGTGCAGTTGTTTCCAGCGGGAATGGGAAGCACCTGTCACGGAGGCAACGTATACAATACCTTGGGCGATTTATGGCGAGAGCCACCAGAACGCGTAGTGGGTCATCTGTAGCGACTCCAGTGGTTTGTATGTCGCAGTGACGTCACTAAACGACAACACGCCCGTGGACGCCCCAGTTTAAACTAGAGTTCATATGTCGACATCAACGCTAAACCCATGCCCCAAAGACCCCTTCAAAGACCTTTTTATTTTATTTTTAATAGTATATTTGCAATAAAACCACCAAATTTCATTGCGATCGCGAGAACGGCTCCTCATGACAATTGCGACGGTTAGACGCGCTTCAGATGAACTCACACGTTAACGTTGTGGTGGCTTCCTCATTGAGGATGCTCGGCATTGTGTCAAGAATTACGCGAGAGTTCAAAATACTGTCATCTGCGCTTGTGGTGTTTAACTGCTTTGTCCGCTCAAAATTGGAGTTTGCTTCTGTACCGCCTGGAAGTCACTTGATTCTTCAAAAGCTAAGTGTATGGAAATAGCCCAGGGACGCTTTATTTGTTTAATATATGACCGATACATCGGAAAGAAATATTATTATGACAACAACTGGCTGCTGAGTAAAAAAGATATAGACACACTTTCCGAAAGAAGAGATATTCATTGTTATTTTTCGCAAACTTTTAAACGGCGAAATGTCATGCTCCAATTTATTTTCCACCGTAACCTTTCTTTTGTCTTCTTGCTGTTTGAGGTCAATATAGAACTGTTTTCTGTTGGTGGGCGCTCCCAGCTTTCGCTTGTCACCCGAATGGAAGTTTTGGTATAATGGTATTTCTTCACCTTCAACTGACATGTTCATGCCTTTAAGCTATTTAAAGACATTGCTAAAAACTTAGCAATGTCAGAACTCTACTATTTTTTATTTTGTATTTTGTGTGTATGTTAGTGTGTTTGATGTGTGTGCGTATGCTTCTTCTTCGTCTGTGTTGTGATGCACCACCGGAAAGGCACGTTGCTGTTGGTGGACACCAATAGATAAACATAAACATAAAAGTACATCCCCCGCTAACGATGCCCAGTCATCCGGCAAAGGTCATTTTCACCTGTCGCGTGAAGTCTGTGTAATGCTCCAAATATAACTGGCGTTCTTTCTCTCTCACACACCTTTCCGTTCAAACTCAAACTGACTTTGCACTTACGTGGGCCGTGGATCAGAATCTTCGCTTCCTACATTCTTCCCACCGGTCGCCTCCCCCGCTGTAGTCAGCCGACCGTTAAATTTTTCATGGTTCAAATGACCTCGTCAAGAGACGAGCGCTCCGCCAATTTTAATTGCGGCAATTATCGGCGCAATTGTGACCGGACGCTCGCTGAAGCGCCGAAGCCAAAATGCCAGCGGTGTGACCCGCGACACGGCCTCGTTCGCAATGCTAAGCATTTGCTTTTCGAGTTCCGACAGTTTGACCGCGCACTAGCCAGGGTCACGCTCGTCGCCTATCGCCAGCGGAATCTGTAACTCGAGGCCTTGGAGCCTGCCAAGTGCAGTCCTTGCGACATCCGCGTACCGCCGAAGCGCGTAAATACATGGTCATTCCGACCTTTCGAGCCCCCGATGAGCTGTTTGCATCATTAAACTTGTTTTTTTCTTTGACAAGGGCTGGAAAGGCGGGAACATATGTGGATAAACCCGCTCTAAATCTACGCTGGTGACATAAGATGTGACCTTACTGTTTGCATTTGCTGCGCGAAAGAATGTCATACTGTTGTTGCTCTTACAAGCGCGAGCTAGCCCGCGCTCCTGGCTTTGAGACATGCATTTCTACCGCGAGCGTTCGTTCTGCGGAAGAACGCGTCAAAGTAGCGACATCGAGACCTCGTGCTTGTGGCATTGCCTGTAGTCTCATGGTGTAAAGTTCTGTCCACAGAAAAAGGGATAGCGGGAGAGGTGTGGACCTCCACTTCGGGGCAAGTCGCTCGGTTATGGGATGGGGGAACCGAGAATGGTTAAAAAAGAGCGTGGAAATTTAGGGGATGGAGGGGGTCGATATATTGTTATGGTAGAAAGTATCTCTCTGTCAGTGCACCTTCGGTTTCCGTGAAAATAGTAACTGAAATGAACTGTGAAATCCAAGGGCGTGCTCGAAATTTTACTACTAAAGTGACACTTTCCTCCATCTGTATCAGAGTCACGTGTACGTCCAAAGACCTTAGTGAGCTCATTTGGAGCTACGGCATATATAACTTTATAGTAAGACATGTACATTTAGGTAAAGTACAGATTATATTGATGCAAGGAAGCAGATAAATACAAAAACTGGCAGCGACCTTTACGTTCAAAGTCCTCGAATGCAGTGGTTCGCAACCATTAATGATTCGCGGACCCCTTGTGGATCGGCAAAGATCCACAAGGGGTCCACCTGCAATAATGCCTTCTAGGCGCTGCAGGAGTTCTCTGAATAAAGAATAAAGAATGATGGAGGACCCCGTTCGTGGTGAGAGGAAGGGACAGGTATATGTTAATTATGATAATTATTTAATAAATGGATATAACTAAGGGCTGGTGAGAAGTAAACTTCTCTCATTGACATACACACGAGAAAACTCACCCGAAAATTAAAACATTTCTTCTCAATCTGAAAAAAAAAAAAAAAAATTTTTATTGCCGGGCTTGACTGATGAGGCAGCGCTTCCCGGACCCCTAGAGTGCCTTCGCGGACCCAAAAGGGTCCCCCATTTGAGAACCACTGCTTTAATGCATGAAATGCTGTGAAACACCCTGGGAGCAACATCACCTAGAGTTATCTAGGAGGTACTGCTAGAAGGGGAAAGGGGTGGGGAGAGAGAACGGAGGAGAGGGGTGGGGTGAGGGAATTGGTGCGTCACGTGACGTATATTTTCCCGCTAAATTTATCGGGGAAACTGAATGGTTGAATAGGTCACGTGACGTCATTTTCTCCCGCTAAATTTTGCAGGGAAACTGCATTGGTGTCTAGGTCACCAGACGTTAATTTTCCCGCTAAATTTAAAAGGGTAACTGAATTGGTGTATAGGTCACGTGACGTCGATTTCCCGCTGAATTTAGCGGGAAATCTAAAGTAGTTGACTTCAGTTTTGTCCGGTATTTCGACTCTCGACGGTAAGGCTGCTCTTGAAGAGAGTCCTTTTCCGAGCGCCAGGGGTTTCACCACAAAGGTTTGCTCTCTAACCCAGGTTGCGAGACCTCCACCTAGACTTCAACGAGCTGCAAGACCTGCCCCAAGAGCTGTCCTCGATGCGCCACCTGAGGTCACTGAGCGTCAGCGGGAACCGCTTCACGCGTCTCCCCGACGTGCTGTCTCGGCTGACGGGACTCGAGTCTCTCCGCCTCGCCGGCAACGCCATCACCGAAACCCCGCAGCTGGCCCTGCCGAACCTGCGACGGCTCGACCTACGCGGAAACCACATCAGAGGCCTCGCGGATTTCTCCAGGCTCCAGGTACACGCCCGGGTACACACGAATGACCCGGAACGCCCGGCATGGGGAAAGGTCCCCCCTTCGTGATTCCGTTCACGACATGCGCTCATCGAATGTGCCGGCAAACAAACACGCAACGACGCGAAAGACAACAATCGTAAGCGCGGTAGACGGTTCGGGTCGTCGAATAGAGCCGGCATGGAACCGGCTTGCAATCGAGCCGCACAATCGGTTCCCAGGAAGCGAGCGCGGCAAGAAACAATAAACCCAATCGAGTCGAAAGTTAGCCACGCTGTTTCCGCTTGAACCTTTGATGTATACCTTCGGTTTCGACAACCTTTTTTTATTATTATTAGTATTTTTCTTTCTTCGTTCTTTTACGATGGTAACTTCCGTAGTTTTACATCGGGAGGGTATTGCTTTACGCGAGACCGCGCTCCGGGTCACGTAAACGAGCGTTTTATGGTCGGGAGCCCGACGTGCTACGACGATGCTCGCACGAACCCTTCATATTTTTCTCTGGCCAGAATTTGCACTCCCTGGACGTCAGCTGGAACCAGATCGAGAGTCTGGTGCTGCCGACCACCGACCGCCTCCGCCAACTGGACTGCTCGCGGAACCAGCTCCAAGACCTCTGTCTTCCCGGGAGTCGCCTTCACACACTTTGTTCTAGTCACAACCGTAAGGCTTCGTGATGATCATCCTTACAAGTTGTGGTGCAATCGAGGCTCGGGCGCGAGAGCGTAGCTCTGCGGGTTGCTTTCTTCGCACGAGCGCTCACGCAAGGCGTGCGCTTTATAAAGACGTGTGTTCGCGCTCATACCTCTCGCATAGCTGCGCACAAATCTATACATGGGTCGCACGTAACGTTATCGCACCATATGCTTGAGGTCACTTCCTCTAGTTCTTGCCGAGAAAAAGAAAACTGGCAGCGACCTTTATTTTCAAAGTCTTAGAATGCATGAAATGCAGTATTTAATAAGTTATCATTTTAATTTGTTTAGAAGACTATATACAGTCTTGTGTGTGTGTATATATATACATATATATATATATATATATAAAGTAACGCTCATGTGACGTACATTTTCCTGCTAGATTTAGCGGGGAAACTTCATCGGTGTAGAGTTCACATGACGTCATGTTCCGTGACACTAATTTCTCTGCCAAATATAGCGGGAGAACTGAATTGGTGGACAGGTCACGTGATATCAATTTCCCCACGAAATTTACGGGGAAATCGAATTGGTGTATAGGTCGCGTGACCTATACAATCAATAGCAGCACGATCGTCGAAACATTATTAGTGCATATCAATAGATGCCGAATTTTCTGAGACAGAAGCGCAGTGCCAGTGTCCCACCACCGAGAGTACAACGTCCAAGTATTGCTCAGTAAAAGGTTCCCTAAAACTCCAGTCAACATTTCCGAATGTCATTTGTACCGCCGTCTAAAACACTTTCCTTGAGTGAAAAGAAAAGAAAAAAGGAAACAAAGAAAAGAGATTGAAAATAAATCCCGAGCGATCCATATCAACCTAGATTGTGTAATTTGCCGAATTAGGTTACTGTGGAAAAAGTATCCACACAACGAAGCCTAACCAAGCTATGCATACTCTTTTAGACCCTAAAATCTAGTACATAAACCTTTCGTCGTTGTTTTCAGGTCTTCGCAGTATTGAGAACGTGGCGTCTGCGAGTACCCTCAAGTACATCGATCTGTCCAAGTAAGGACTCAATTACAAATCGTTTCATTGTTAAGTGAACCGGCTGTAGCCCAGCGAGAGCAAGATTCATCTTCTCTTCTCGTCTTCCTTCCCTCTGTCTCCTGAGTAATTTACACGACACACACAGAAGTTGTTTGTTCGCTTTCTCTGTTCCTGTAGCTTAGCATTATTCGGTAGTGATGAGCGTAGCCGGAGTATATTTTCTTGTGAGGTTTCCAAAGCGTTGCGTAGAATCATTCATCAGCCCACTCGGAGAGCTCCCTCCCCGCTCAAACAATGCCACACGTTCCGTGCTTGCAGTAACTGGCTCGCCCAAGTCCCAGAATGGATACTCCAGGCGAGCAGCACGCACCACTTGGACCTGGGCCACAATCAGCTGACGTCGCTTCCGGCGGGGTACGACCGTGCGCCGTACTCTGCTCATTGTGCGGGACTTGGCACCGAAGTGCAGCGTAATTGGAGATGCATGGATGCTCGAAGGTCTGCGTGACCGGACGGCCAATGAACAATTAACTGCGCGAGCGGCCACTGGCCGCATAACTGGGGCACGCATAAAATTTCCAAGCGGAACTATCGAAGGGCTAGAGTCGATCGGTTCAGCCTTGAGCACGCTGATTGAGCTCATCCGCACCCGGACTAACAATTCGTCGTCAACGAGCGGCGCGTTTGTGCGCACGAGGCTGCAATTAAACGGCGCTGATTTGATGGGCGTTCGAGAAGGCTGGATCGTATACTGTATGGCCGCTTCGCGGACATGCAGACTATAGTCAATCAATATGGGGGATCTGGATAGCTGGTTCGTAGCGAGCCCTTCGTAACGCAGCGGTGCCTCTTAAGGGTCGATTCACACACTTGAGACCGACTCCGACACAACGTGTTTCTACGCGTCTTGCGAGTGCCATGCGACAGGCAGCGCAGCGGCAGAAATGGCGGTCGTAAGCGGCTTAAAAGCCGGTTGTGTCGGTGGCAACGCACTCGAACGCAGATGCATGAACCAGCCTTTATTCTGATATATAGTTAGGCAAATCTGTCCGCGAATACAGTGGTCATGACAGGTTACGGGCGTTCGCGAACAACCTCAATTCGCCCTGAGAGCGATTGACGAATTGGGAATGGGAGGTCACCGAGTCGGAAATCTGCAAGGTGCCGTTGGTCAGTTCCCGCCATATTCGCGAAGCGATGCAGTCGATCCTTTCCCAAAACCAGCCTGAGGTCGAATCCCTCTCTTTGAAGGACAGCATAGAATAGCAGATTCGTCACCAATATTTATTCTTTCTTTATGTTTGTTGTGCAAAAGCATGAAGTAATTAATTTAAAAAAAGACAGCTACTGTGTAAACCATGTTTTCCATTTACACGATAGTCGAAAACCAGCACTGCGATTGCCACCATAAAAGCTTTCGAGTTTATCCGACTTGCACGGACTGGCATTGCCTTTAGACAATTGTCTATCGACGTACCTTCGGCAGTCGTCTGTGGTATAAAACGACACCGACCTATATTCCGCCTTCTTCCAACAGTCTGTTCAGCGCCGCACTGCTCCAACTGGACACGCTGCGCCTGAACCACAACTGCATCTCCAGCCTTCCAGAAACCAGCAGCCAAAGCCACGTCCGCCACCTTGACTTGCAGCACAACTCTCTAATCAGCTTTCCCGCCGACCTGCTCCGCAATGCGTACAGGTATACCTCGACGTTCGTTCACATCACCAGCCAAATTAACTCTACAATCTACCTTTCTCTAAGCACTATACTTCTCACGGGTGCTAGTGGAATTAACGAGGATACCACAACCTGTAAGCCGCGGGCACACTGCTCATATACATCGTGCAAACGAGTCTTCAAACGCTGTCTGAGGTCTTCCTTGTGTGAGGTCACATCTGTCATACAAACACTGTGTGCGCACATGTCCCAAGCATGTGCGAAGCCAACATGCTTGGGCGTGGCCGCAGATAAGTCTGCATCATATCTGCAACACCACATTGTTTTTTTGTTTTTTTTGTATACGAGCAGTGTAACTATGGCTCTAGGTCGTGATCATCACTCTGAAAACAATGGTGAATTGTATGCTGCTCGCCAAAGTGATGGAGGCACACTCTGGAGGTTCCACACGTCAGGCTGCCTTCTGGCCCTTTCGTAAACGACGGTGGTGGGCCGCGAGCCATAGAGTGACGGATCACGCAGGCTGGAGTGGTTGAACGCGTCGTACAACCAGCTAGCGTCGCTACCCCAGCCCGACCCAGCGGCCAGCCTGCCCCTCCGTTGGTTGCTGCTCAGCAGGACGGGACTCACCGACGATCTCCTCTGGCCCCTGGTGCTGGCCTGTCCGCAGCTCAAAGTCCTACAGCTGGCCTACAACGAGCTGCAGAGTATCCCTTCCGGGTGAGCGAAGAGGCAGACCGCGTTTGACGATCATGAGGGCCCGGCCTCTCGTCGTCAAACGATCCATCGTTCGAGTCAGCGCACGTTAATCAAAGCGTGCACTGCGTGTCCATACGTTACATCCCGGTCTTCCCATATGTTGCATGTCCTGGATCAAAACACCCCCAAGAAAAAAAAGAAAAGGCAACGAAAATATTTATGAATCTTGCGTGTCGAAGCCTCTTTCTCGGATCGTGATGACTAGTATAGTTCGCGTGAACGCGATCGTCGCATCGGACTTGGGAGTGATTCTTCGGTAGTTGATGGCGTCTCCTCCTGCAACGGACTCTCTGGCACAGCGTGAAACCGACGTATCATCGGCATCATTGCAATCGAAGGGTAACGCTGAGGCGAGTAGAACCGTTTCGCAGGAAATCTACATATCCGGGGTCGACTGATCTACGCGATTCGAGTATATACGAGTACTTGTTTACGGATGAACCGTTTAGCACGTTCCGGCGGTGAGCTATAAAAGAAACGAGCAGTCAGGCGTTTAAAAACAAAAACAAACGACCGTTACTGCACACGCAGGAGACCTCAAGAGCGATAACGCCGCCATGGTTCACTGCAGGATATCGCAGCTGATCCACCTACGAGATATCATCCTGACGGGAAATCGGTTGCACGGCCTCCCGGACTCGCTGGCGCTCCTTCCCGGACTAGAGGCGCTCCTGCTCAACTGCAACCACCTGGACGAGCTCCCCAACTTCGAAAACAACCACACACTCAAGGCAGGTCACCCATGCGTGACGACCTAGCATTCGAACGATGCCACTTCACCCGGGACGTTGCACTAACAATTTCCCGAGAGCTATGGGCCTTCGGATATCGGAATCGAAGCCACCGGATTGCACGACAGATAAAACTCCGTGAAGCAAAATCGTAATTGCGGGTTATAAAACCGTTCAGTAAATAACACAACAAAAAAGCAAAGGAAATCTCGATAGAGCGAATTTATCGAATTTATCGACTACCGTAAAACCCCGAGCAAGCGTCCACTCAAAATTTGGAGATAATCACGTAAAACGGGGTGATGGGCGCTTCTTAGGTCAACGATATGCAAAGATATGTCCTGCGTGTATTTTCCGAATGTTACAAAATCGAGGGGTGGGCGCTCAATGTGGAATGGACGAACGCTCGGTGTTTTACGTTACTCGTTCTACAGACCATCCCAATAATTGCCTTCTGCGTGCTACCGTCTTTTTCTACAGGGATGTGGAACGCGTTCTGGGCACGTGCGCAGTAGTCCAGGTGGAACACCGCGCACGTGCTCAGAGCCCAGTGACTAAGCATTTTTCGCCCGGGTGCGTCAAAAAAGTTGTACACATGGGTCGAAGCAATATACGAACATATCCGAACGATATCCGAACAAAACACGAGGGTGGTCGAAGCCGGTATAGAGCGGCACAATGTTTACAAACAAGCCAGCGTTTGCCCACAACAGGTGTGGGCGCTGCACGTGCGCAGTAGCTACCTAAAACTCCCTAGTGTCTAAGCAACTCCCTAGTGTCTGCAGGCCGTGCGATTGCCGCGGCTTTATAGTCTCTCGGCGAAACGTCGGTTGCCTCTCTCAGGCTTCCAGGACTCTTTTTGGAGCGTCTCGAGATCCCCCTCACCGTTGGGTGATGTTGAGACAGAATGAGGTCAGTCTCGTCGCCGAAGAGGAGCAATTTAGCCGGTGCAGTGCGACTCTTGACCTGATGTATCGAACGTGCATCATACAACCGCTGTCAAACGAGAACGCGGTGCCGAGACAACTCCCATTTTCAAAGTGAAATCGGTGCTATACATTATTCCTTTTTTTATTTGGAGACAGCCGTTTGAAACGAGAGCTGTGTAGTGTCCGCGATGGATGAACGTTGAGATCGCTGGAAGACATCCGGGCGGTAGACGTGTGTCAAACGTATACGCTTTCGATCACATATGGTTTTGCTCATTCATGGTCATGAAACGAAAATTATCTCTTCCTTTAGGTTCTGGACGTATCGTGTAACCTCCTGAGCAAGGTGACCCTGTCTTCGCTGGTGTCACAAAGTCTACAACAGCTGGACATTTCGTGTAACCAAGCACTCTTCGTTGACACTCAGGAATTCCACATCCTCTGGTGAGTAAAGCATTCAAGAAACTCGGTTTTTTATTTATTTATTTATATTGTTCTAGTCATACGCGAAAGTAATTCCGCGATAGCACGACCTTTATGTAATATATATATTATATACTCATTATGATAAGCTGCCCCCCCCCCTCCTTTTTTGGAGCACATTTGTGAACCCAATCAGTGGAAAGGGTGGTCAATATTTATCCCATAGATTAAACAGGTAGTACCCATTTTTTTCGGTGAATATTCGAGTGTCGGAATATGCGCCATCATATCTACTGCATCATCCCTTAATGAGGACAACACATTCGCAACGGCGTTGCTTATTTGTCAGTCGTTCGGTTCAACGTGAAAATCTCGCTCGTATGCCACTCACGACGTTGACGCGCACATAGAACCTCTGATCGCATCTCGGTTATGCGGACGTCCCACAACTGTAGGAAGCCACGACCGTTTACAAGTACGAGAATGATGCGATTACAATACACCTTGGCGGTTTTCTTTTCCTATTCGCGTTCGCGCGAGGAAACGACGCCCTAGCAGCGCCCTAAGGTATATAACCATGCAGTTGAGCCCGCGCCACTCAGTCAACCTGTGACAAGTTTTTCCAGGACGAGCGAACGGTGCGACTCGTTTCCGTCCTTGGCGCTCCGCTCCGTACACGACTTCCTTCATGATCGCGCTCGCGGGGCGTCGGAACGCGGAACGCAGAAATATGCCGTAATCAACGGCAATCTTCCAGAAAAATGAACACAGGTCTCGAGATGTAACGAGATAAAATAACAAAAGAAGCGAAAACATTTTTTTTTTCCCCGCGCGACGCCTTTTTTTGGCGCGCTAACGATCCCGACACATCGTGATGCTTGCTGGTGTGCAAAGTTTCCCGAGCCGCGGTGTAATAGCGTAGCCGCGCCATTCACTTTCTGGTTGACAACTAGGGCGAAGAGTTAGCGGTCCGTTACGGTACGGGGAATATCACAGAAGAAGGAAACAGAAACCCGGAACTGTCATTTATCGCTATCCTCGTGCGCTCGACTGCAAACCAGTGCGCGCGGTTGAGCTCAGTGTCAGACGGGCCGATACGTGATCCGCGCCAGATTTTGCAACAGTTTCTATTTCGGTCTTTCGCGCCCCGAGGAAGTCAAGACGTTGCAGAAATGTTGTTCTCCCCGGGAACGAGTCCGAAACTGCTGGCCTTCGGTGCAAAGCTACTTCACTGACCGATCTCCACGCACGGGCGCAGCTTTAATCCGAAATAAACGATGCACGAAAATTAAACGAAACATCTTTTTCTTTTCACAGGGACATAGACCTTACGAAAATGTCGTGGCCTAGCATGTCCCACAAGATTGTGGTTCCCCGTGGAGATATCACTCGAAACTGTCTCATTAAAATTATATGACGGAGCGACATTGAGGGAGAAGAGGAGACAAGAGAGTGGTGTCGACGTCAGAGCCCCAAGCTCTGACGTCGCCGCACGTTCTCATCTCCTACTCTCCTTCAGCTTGTCTCCGTATGCCTCCATTATGGATGGGGCGCGTGTATATGTCAAACGGTTTGGGTGGTCTGGAATGAGACCCATCGCGGAGGACAACAATTAGACTAGAATCGGTGTTGAATTCAGGACGGACCAATTAGGGTGAGGCCACCCGGACACTGTGATGAGTCGGTTGACGTATGCGGTTCAAAATGCTAAAATTATGTAACCGAAATGAGCTCGCCTAAACCCCCCCCCAAAAAAAAAAAAAGACATTGCGTTTGTAACGTTAGATTGTGACTGCAATCGCGTATCATACCCACGCGTTCCCCTGGTTTTCTGCTTCCAGCTCCAGGAGAAACGTATCGGTAGTGGACACCAAGTTTTCCGGACGACTGGCGCCGCCTTTCAAGCCCAACGCGAGCAACCAGAACTGCCTCGATAGCCCTTTCTGGACGACGGGCTTCTCCGAGAGCCTCAAGGGACCCGCCAGGTACGGCCGCGGCGAAAGAAATCTCCCGAGAGTTCCGTAGCAGGCTTCGATAGCGCCAACCTCCGCATTAGAGCCACTATAATAAGTTACGCTTCAGACGACACTTCAGCCATCTTGCTGCTCAGAATCATGGTTGCCAGTTATCCGAATCTCCATCCGAAAACGAAGGAAACGCTTTTCCATCGTCCCGAAATGTTGAAACCGTCCGCGACAGAGCAAAACGATGTTGCCAGAGCTTCCCCACGCCGTTCGAAAACGCTCATAAAATCGGATTTTCGAATTGTAACGATTGCCAGTAGCGGCCTCTCTGCACGAAGCACCAAAATGGCGGCGCCGGCACCAAAATGGCGGCGTCCAGAACAAAATTCGAGAAGGGGGTTCCGATATCTTAAGCGTAGCTTATTTAACAGAGTTTAAGTATAGATCGTTTCGATACCTCCGATACACCCGATATCGATACGATGCATGCGCAAAGGCGGCGACGGAGTTTCGGGTATCGTTATCGGAGTCGACGGAACGATCTACTAAAACTCGCTAGCGGCTCTACTTCGTACAAGACGGCGAAACATATGGGCGCCCAATGTTTGACCTCGGGTATCTTCGTGCCTTCAGACTGTACATCAACCAGTGCACGCAGCCGAGCGGCCAGACCGAGGTGCTCGCCGCCATCGTGGAGAGCCCTCAGCGACAGCTGCTCTCGACGGCCAAGACCGCCGTGGCCCAGCTCGTGCGCCAGGAGCGGCGCTCCGCCGAGTCGTCGTCGGTCTTCTTGCAGAACGTCCTGCTCTCCACCTACAGGTGCGTGACTGCGGACGCTTACGGAGAATCACCCTTCATCCCGGACGAGTTTAGGATCGTAGGAGTTAATCGTACGCCAGAAGAAAGAAAATGTTACTGCGTGACGTCGAAATGAGTTCGCCAGCAGGAACGAGGAGAAAGACGACAGATAATGAAGAACGAAAGGAAATCACCCAAATCAAGCCGACTACGGAGCGAATTTCCGGGTGTGCATGTGAGTGCAGTAAATACCGGTGGATGCAACATGGTATTCGTAGCCGTCGGAAAAATACAATGTCTCGTCGCTGTTGAATTCGGAGATGTCACGAGGTGGGCGAAGTATGAAGCACCTAGCTCGGACATTCGACAGAACCACCTAACCCGAGAACGTCGTTACAATAAAGGCAGTTCGATTTTTTTTTTTCGGTGATGAGTAATAAAGTGCATAGCTTTACGAGTCCAGCTATTTTGTAAGCGGACTGTATTTTTCGAGAAATTACTTCGTTATCTTTATTTTCAATTTGCAAAGTGATAAACGCCTCCAGCGCGAACTGCGACAATTGTTTATATGCGCAGCATCAGTCTCAGCGACTTCGTGCCCCTTAATTCACCAAAGTTGGTTGTTTCCTGGGTATCTAATGCCACTTTATGACTGTGGGGTAGTAGTGGCAAAGCAACTTTAAAGTAGCAATTATTTTAATTACTAATGTTACGAAATTATTTCAAGTTTGCGGTAATGCCTAAAGTAGTCAGTGTATGTACTTTTCTCAGGGACCCTCTGCAAAATCATTCCTTAGCAATTACAGTTCTTCGGTAGTGCTAGCCGCAACACTTGTACTACACTCTAAGAAGAAAAAAAAAGTGAGTTCGTTTTTTCTGCAGAAGACAAAGAAAGCCCATCAGGGCGAACAATACAAGGATCCCAGCGAGTAACGGTGCTCGGAATACAATTACATCTGAAAAATGAAACCTACACAGGGACAATGAACATGATGTTTCATACTCTCACTGTCCCTGCGCACATTGATTTTTCTTTTCTTCAGATTTAAGTGTGTTCTCTGCTTTTATATTCACTGGGATCCTTGTATTGTTTGCCGTGATTGGCTGCCTCCGTGATCTACAGAAAAGTGAGTTCAAGCTGGCGTTTATAGCGGAGAGTGCCCCATCGCACGACTCTGCGCAGGGCCTTGGGCAGCAGGGCCTGCTGTCATCAGCTGAACATCCTCCTCTGCCACCTGGCACCGGCCGACGTCAACATCAACGAAGACGGCCCCGCGTACGTCATGACTGTGGCCCAGTGCGGGGGAGCCACCTGCCTGCTTGCACACGCTGACAAACAAACGACGAACCTTTTCGAAACGAGCACGCAAACTACAAAGTGCATTGCCGAGGACTGGGACATGGCCGTTCAGGTAAGAACAAATGTTTAACCATTAGTTAAACTAAAAAATTGCTTCATTTTTTTTTGGAAGGGGGGGGGGCGCAGTGAAGACTTAAACCGAGCACCAAATAAAGTAACCAAGATCGAATAAAGTTTTTCCCAGATTACTCTTTAAACGCTTGGATGCGCTTAACAAACACAGACAACATCGGTTAGCTTGCTTGCTGTATTCCATCCATTCATTCTATAAATAGGAGAAAGAAATCGTGATTAGAGAGAATTCACGTCTCTTTCCCTGGCATCGCTTCCGCAGGAAGGCTTCCAGACCAACATCAGCTCTTCTTGGCCGACGACCCACCGAGGGCCCCCTCCGTGCGACCTGCCTTCGCCCACCATCCGACACGTGACGCTTCGGCCAGATGACCGCCTCATCGTGCTGTCCACGTCCGCCCTGAGCGACGCCCTCGCCCCTGACGCCATCCTCGCCGAAGCCCTGGCGGGGCCCAACCCGATGGCAGCCGCCAAGCGACTCAACCAGGCGGTGACGTCGCTCGTCAGCGACGTGGGTACCTGCGTCATCACCATCGGGCTGCAGCCGACGTCGCCCGCCGCGGGTGGGAGTCAGGGCAAGAGCGTCCATTTCCGCATCACCACCGACATCGACGACGAGCAGGCTGACGAGGCGGAAGCCTACAAGGCCTGGGAGTACATGCTCGCCCAGAACCACAAGATGCTTTTCAACCGGGAGCTCGAGACTCTGCACCGGACGTTGGTCAAAGGAAGACGAGGCACACTGCGGGGCACGTCGCCGACCCCACAGCGCTGGCCGCCTCGGGAACAGCGAGGCTGGGCTCCAAGAAGAAGCGCTACTGCTACGGCCAGGCAGGAGAAGTGATGCCGACCAATATGTTGTAGTGGGCACGTGCCGCGTCCGCTGGAACCGTGTCGCGTGAACGCCAGAGTCCTGTGTGTTCTCGCTCCGCGACGCTGCGAAACTAATTTGTGGACGTTGTCATTTCAGTGCCACTTACCGTCCCGAATGGGAATAGTGTCGACAACGTACTGCATCTTGTGAGGGTGCCGACAAATACAACCCTCGAAGGACACCGTTAACCCCGCAGCTAGGACGACGACAGCAATTGTTAACCGTTTCAGTGCTGAGCATATCGAGAACATCCGGCAGGCAACGCCACTCGTAGTTCCATCACGAGAATTCTCTTCGGCTGGAGCTCTAAAACGCGGGCTTCCTTTACGGGGTGATTGAAAAGTACTACAACCAATACACTTTGTGCATGGTTATACATGGGTAATCTACACGCTCGTTGCTCTTTCTGCGGTTGAATACGCCGATTTCTCGATATGGAGGTAGCTACGGTTTTCACGTGCCTCTGTTTTGGTAGTCCGTGTAGGTAACTGGCTAAGATATATTCACTCATACATGGCTTGCACTGACGTTACATCGGCGGCCATTGTGGTGGTTTTGCTGCTGAGCGCGTGCATTCTTCAGCATAGACTTGGCACGATCGAATTTTTCTCGGCAAAAACAAGTCGGAATGACCACCAGCAGATTTCGATGACGTCACGTGCAAGCCGCGTATGAGGTTCGCCGTATTAGCAGATTCTACTCGCACCATTCGACGGCGCGCCGACACATGTTACAGCGTCACACGCTAGTTTTATAGCAGAGCGTTCCGATACCCCCGATAACGATACCCAAAACGATGCATGCGCAAAGGCGGCAGCGGAATATCGACCGGGTATCGTTATCGGAGTCATCGGAACCATCTACTAAAACTCTCTAGTATCTTCAGCAGCGAAGTCATCGTGATCTGTATTGCAGAGAAGTACGAAAATGGGCTCATAAAAGTCGTCCTCGTTTTATCGCATGCTCGTTTGATGGTTCACTTGCCAGGTACATTCGGCGTGGATATCGATGTATTTTTATTACAACCTTGGTGTGATTTTCTGATTTACCGCTGTTTTAATTCGCAAACTCTATATGCCAAGTGTAGACTGAGCATCGAATTACCGTCAAGTGACGCAGAGTACAAGTCTGTTTAGGTGTTAATATAGCGTCAGTTCATTGGTAAGTCTGTCACTGGACTTGATGCAACGAAGCTTAAAGGAGCACTATAAGGTGGAAATTTGAGATTTCCAAACCCAAAATTACAATCACGCGGGGCCTTTTTCGCTTTTAAAAACACGACCAAACACCGCGACATGCCTCTAAAATATCCTAGAAAAAGGTGCGCGTCGCGTTGTTTAGCCACGCGTGATTGTAATACTGGATTTTATACGTTGCCTATATGGTGCGTAGATTGAGGCCGCGCCATAAAAAGACGTTCTCGAAATCCACCTTAGAGCCCCTTTAACTATAAATGCATGCACAACGAAAGGTAAAGTATACATATATAGTAGAAAGATGAACGCTAAAAAAGTGGTCGTTGCTGCTGCTTTCGTACACCTGCGCCAACTGATCGCTTTGATCGTGCAGAGACTGTGCCCGCGGCGTTTTGGACAATTGCCGCTTTTCTTACGTAACAAGAGTGCGCTGTCCGGCGCATGTTTGTTGAGACACTGTTGGACATCGAAACCAAAATTGTAACGGACAAAAAGTGACGGAGAGACAGCCGTGAGTGTTCCACTGATGTTCGCATCAACGCGCTGAAATCGGAGCTCCTCGTGAGCGTGACATGCCACGCATTCCAATGCCCATGGAAGCAAGTTTTTGTGAAACATTATGGTTGTGAATAAAAAATAAATAAAAAAGCAACAATTTTTGCTGTGGCATAAGCCACACCGAATTTTATTTTTCAGTTCTTGGAGACTTTCATTTTCACTTCCGCAGCAGCACCGCAGTGCGCACGCTCACCCTTGAAAGAAAGACGTGTACAGAGCGTGACACATTTCTCTCACAGCTGGAAAGCTGCGCGGCACCAACTGAGGTGGTCAACTTGAGTGTTCGACATACGAAAAAGTGCCGACGCCGTGCCCACGACTCCGTCGTGCGGTGCACCAGTACTCCAAACATCGTCATCCAGACACTCCCAGAGAAAATACGGTTTCCAAAAATGATTGTTTGACCGTCGTCCGACGCCATTACCTCCGTCGAAACACGGAACAAGGGCGAAAATAAATCGTTCGCACTCCAGACAACGCTGGCGACGCGGCCGTCCGAGTTAATGGACCAGAGCCGCCGGCAATTACCCAGTTGCCCTTCAAGGCCACAACAGTTAGAGAAAACCCCACGCTCCTCGTGGTCGCTTTGCGATACAGAAACGCAACCCTCTGCCAGAGTCATCAAGCCGACTTCTCCTCCCGGCGTGTCCTCCCAAGCAAAAACAGCTGGGGCAACGTCCAAGATGTCTATCTGCGTCCGCGCTCAAATTAACCCTCGCCTTCTTCCCCTCAATCGGGCGCTATGTTTTGTCTCCCAAAGGTGCACGCCTCCGGGCCAGAGCCACCAGTGAGCTTCCTTCCAGCTCCGGTTGCGTTTGGGCTCGCCGGTTCCTGGTGTCAGGTTCCAGGGAGCGATTGCTGCGGGGTTTCAGCGCGGACTAATCTTAACAGTACGCACCAGCAGGGTATTTCCCAGGCCGTTGCGCGGATACGGGAAGTAAGAGTGCAAGCGGGGGCGGTCTGGAAGCACCACACGTAAACGGACCCCCCTCACGTCACTTCCCCGAACATTAACGCGGTGCTCCGAGTAAACGCAGACTCGAGCTCGCACATCCCGTCGTAGACGGAAACACGCAACTTCCTGCAGCTAACAGGGTCACAACTCGGACCCTTATAAAGTGGCGCGGAGGACCCGGAGTCAGCGAGTCGCCTTCGATCCGAGTATTCGTGGAGTCAGTTCCCTCCAGTCATCAGTACGCCCCCCGACGCACTTGGACTTTCATCTCGCCGCAGCAGAATGACGAAGAGTGTTCTTTGTGTCTTCCTGGCATTCACCTGCTTCATGGCCATGTAAGTAATTTATTTATTTATTTATTGTTGTGGAAGTGTTGCTTCATGCGGCCGAAACGATCAACAAAGATGAATATCATGTTAGATATCTTATCCAAACACTGAATTAATTCAAGGTCAATCCTCAATCATGGGGACAAGAAAAAAAATAATTGTACGGCGTCCTTGGTCCTCTCCGATAAGCCATTCCCAAGATTGCTTATTACCTTTGTCGGTAGCGGTAGAGGTCTGTCGGGCAACCTCAGTAAAACTAAAGTCTTTGCGGTAATTCCGGACAAGGTCACCTGCCCAAAAGAAATTGCAGTGTTTAGAGAACCGCCCTTTCTTTACCGCATAAAGAAACCCCACCTATATAACGGAAGCCGTCCGTTACAAAAAGCATAAAATACCTCAGTTTTCATAACGCGCCGTCAACTCGGGTAAAGATTAGGAAAGAAAAAAATAACAGCCATGATTGAGTTGGACCTTCGGGCATGTCTGCCAGAATAGCTACAAACGTGCGCTACAACGAACCTCGCGAATAATTAAAGAAAAGAACCGTAATCAATCATTTGTAAGTAGGCCACAGCCACGACTGTTTTTATTCGAAAGCCCGCCGCCCCTCACACGTAAATCGTACCCACTCCCCCTTACCCACCGATGGCCCTCCGTGATATGACAGACTGCGCCGTTTCAAAGCGTCGCCGACACAACGACGACGATGGGAGCAAACGCACAAAGAATGTCAAATTCAACAAGAGACAAAGCAAGAAGGTTCACGGTCCCTTCAGCTCGTCCGAACCGTCCGAATCCCCCTCCCCGGGCGAACGAGGACGCTCGGTTCCGGCCACGCCAGTGTCACGCTCCCTCGAGCTCGGAGAAAGCAGCGCACCGAGGCGTCCAGCGCTGGCCGAGGCTTCGCCGCGTTGCTTTCCTCGCTTTGCCTCAAAGGCACGCGACGTCCGGTCTGTGTGTGTGCGGTCTCTCACGGCGTGCTAATCGCAGGACCAAGTCGATGCCCGCCTGCCCGGAGTGCGGGGACGTGGAGTGCCCGCTGGAAGACGACTGCCCGCACGGCGTCGTCAGCGACATGTGCGGCTGTTGCGAGATCTGTGCCAGCGTAAGTATAATTGCGGCAACGGTTGATACTCGGTGCGTAGCTTGGCAAAGAACGAATGCTGTGGTACCCTCGAGACAATCAGAGCGCTGGAGCGAAGCACCTGACAGCTCTCCGCAGGAGTGCACTCCGACGATACGCTGTCACGTGCCTCACTCCGACGATCTCATTGGCTTGCTGGGGGACGTAGTTTTTCGTCGTTTGTCAAGTCAGTGACAGATTTGCCCCGAGAGAGCGCATGACTGACTCTTCCACTTTCCTACCTTTACATCGCTAACAAGTCCTTTGCCAAGACATGCTGAAACGTCCCCACCTTCTCCCGTCCCCTCTTTCAGCGCTCACAGAAAAAAGGAAAGAATTGTAATAGGGATGCCGGACGGAATAAGCGGATGACGGCATCGATAGGGAGTTTTAGTAGATCCGATTACTCCGATACTCTCGCCTTTGTGCATGCATTGTATCGTTCATTTCATTTCATTTATTCAGTACCCGCAGCGCCTTTCGGCATTATAGTGGTGGGGAGGGGGGGGGGGGGGGGATACACACACAAAAAAGAAAACAAATTAACAGGTAATAATCTTCAGCAACATTTTTAAACCTCACGAGATCAAAAGTATTCCGACGCACCTCGCGACATCCAAAGCATCCTTCAGATTTCGCGTCACTCAACGCATTCCATCACACTTCAGGACATTGAAAACAAATAAACGATACACGAAACTCTATCCCTCTGAGTAAACCAAGGTCTTGCAGCACCTACACATAAAACTAATTACAATCTACTCCGTTAACTTCCGCCTGCGATTTATCTTTTACGCAATCGTATCAATCAAATGAGCCTACCGTTTCTAAAGCAGTATAAAATGCATCGTTTAATAAAACTGAGGTAACAATAGACCGTAATTTGTTCCACTGGCACACTGTTTTTGGAGAAAAAAATGAACTCTTAAAAGCCGCAGTCTTGCACCTATATCCACGCGCGTTATGAATATGACCCACACGCGCAGATAGGTAATATGGGGGAAACAGGTAGGTTTCATGTGAGATGCCAGTCTGGGAGTGAAATATACAGCGAAAAAATTTTAAACGAAGCCTTGCTCTGCGGCATTCCTGTATACTCCATTTCAACATTTGTTTTGCTCGCGTTGCACTAAGCTCTCTTTTAAAAGATTTTCCTAAAACATACCTGGCCGCTAGGCTAGGAACTTTTTCTAATTTATTATTATCTAGACTAGTTGCTGGGTCCAACACAGTGCAGGCATATTCTAATAAAGGTATGACGTTTGTTTTATATGATGGTTCCCACATAACCTGTGGAAAGTTACGAGTGTTATCGGCACAAGAAACCCAAAGATTTGGAAGCTTTTGCTACGGTATAATCTACATGCCGATGCTAGCTCAACGATGATGTGAGGTCACAACTAAATACTTGTAATCTGAAACCGTTTTCAAACGAGTGTTGGTGATATCGTAACAAGAACTGGCGGTTGTCTGTTTTCTAGAAAAAGCCATGCGCACGGTTTTATCTAGATTCAACTTCATCCGCCATTTTCCGCACCATGTATTTATAGTATCTAAAACTCATTTGAATGATGAAATTGTCACTATATAGCATCTTACTTCTCTATATAATATGCAATCGTTTGCGAACATTCTCATGCACGAAGTGACGGACTCATTAATATCATTTACATACATTAAAAATAATAAAAGTCCTAAAACCGACCCCTGTGGGACTCTCGACGTTACTTGTGCAATTCTTGATTTACTTCCATTTACTACAGCATACTGGCATCTTTCGTGCAAATATTCGGAAATCCAGGAGATAACTTGATAATTCATATTATAATGCGATAACTTTTCTAGCAATGACTTAAGAGGTACCACAGCAAACGCTTTACTGAAGTCCAAGAAAGCACGATCTACGGTTTTACGGTTATCCATCGTCTCAGACAAATCGTGAGTAAACTCGGTTAACTGCGTGACGCAGGATAACCCCTCCGGAAGCCATGTTGTTTCGGATTCACCAATGAGTGACCATACATATGTTTAACAATAGACGTCTACAAGATGTATTCTAGAATTTTACAAGAAATGGAAGTCGGTGAAATAGGGGTTTGGGAACGATACCCCCGAAAGACGCCGGTGGAGTATCTGGTGTCGTTATCGGAAGGATATACTAAGACTTCATTGAGAAGGGGAACGAGCGAACAAAAAACAATTAATGAAGCAAGGGTGAGGGTGCAGGCTAGCTTGTGTAAATTGAGCATAGTTGTAAACCCGAGACTGGGGAAACGGACAAGGGACAAACACAGAACGACACAGACAAAGTCTCAAGCATTACAAAAAAAAAAAAAAAAAACTGGGAAGAAAGAGAACGATACAAGTCTTACATTTTGACATTTTAGAAATTAAAGCGAGAATACAGGCAGGAACCCCACCCCCCCCCTTTTTTTTTTCTTCTTCTTTTTTTTGGGTTACTATATCTATTTTAGAAATTCCACGCAAAAACCCGTTCGCCCTATGTACTCGATAGTCTCTCTCCTTCTCTCTTAGCGAATGTATACTAAGGTATGTTTTCGTGCAGAAGAGTTGATACAGTCATTTCATAACTCGATCGATTATGTGAAGTCGTAGGTCTCAGTGTGGTGCCATCGGACCATTTTCCCACACGGTGCAACCTTCTTTACTTTGCTCTGGAGCACGTGGAGAGAGAGAGAGAAAACTTTATTCAAAAGCTCAGGTCCGAGCCGTCTTAATCTTCCGCACTGGAGGAGGAATCGTCTTCTATAACCCGGGTTAGGGTTCTTCGTTGCGGAGGGTCTAAGATCTCCCGCACATGAAGAAGTAGGAGAGGCCAGAGCTCGTTTTGTAGGTCAGGAGGAGCGGCCCAGTTTCCCCAGGAGTAGGGGAGAGCACGTGGAGGAGTATCTCACGGGTCGAGCTCTTAGATTTGACCGGTATCACGCCGCCATTTTCCATCGGCAGATGTGTATTTGTGTTCTTAGTGATTATTGTTGTTGAAAATGTACTTATTAGATGGCTATGTTACGATCTGGTACCCGATGTCATCTCCGGAAGATGACGTCAAGTATGACACCAACACCAATGTTGATGCCGTTATGCCAATCTTTAGAGTCCTCGATGCTCTCGGCATCGAGTAGTCGAAACACTGGCATAATGGCATCCTCCCACCAAGGACACCGAGGCATCCACTGTTGTCTTGTACATGACGAGTTCATATGGGACCTGGTCGGACGATCTGAATGGGGTAGTTCGACGAAGCGTCGCTTCAGTCTCGGGAATCCTCTATCGCACGTGCTCCGTTCACGCTGGTGCCATCATCACCTTATTATCTCGCTCAAAGACATCCCCGGGAGGAAGTGGCTTTGCGCAACTCATCCTGCTACCAATCATTGTGCCTCGGATAATTGGGCGAACCGACCTTCCTTTCTCGATAGTTTAGCGTCAGCGATAAGTTACTGCACGTCCATAAAGCGGCGGCAGGCACATTGTCGAGGCCTTTGATCGATGGGGCGCACGTACTACGTACGCCTGTTGCGTTCCAGAAAAAGCTGGGCTGACAGGTTACGGCTCGAGTTAGCATAATACGTTTACGGGTGCTTTACCAATACGATATCGGCAAAACCGGGTCCGGAAGGAGATCGAGCAGTTTCCGCCCGCTTCGTGCCAGTGGTGATTTGCGAACGCAACTAGAATATATATGCTCCGCTAGGGAGTCATTCAGTTACTCTCGCAACCAAACAAATCGTCCTTCCGAAGTTTCGATCTATCAGGACTTACAGTTCTTGGTGCTAATTAGAAAGCACGGCACAAATCTGACAAGGGAAAAGGCGTCAAGAAAACCCGGATGAGACAACCCTTCAGCAAAGAAAAACGCTTAAACTTGTTTACATAAGACGCCGACGCCGGGGATCACGATTTCCTAGTATTTCCGTTTCCTTCCTGTTAGATATTCCACTTCAACAAGTCTGAATGCAGCGTAACTTGGCAAACGAGGAAAGCTATGGCTGCAGCGAGCCGATCAGAGTCAGAGCAAGGCGGAGAGCTGTACCGTGCTTTTACGTGTTCTGCTACGTCGCTCCGATAGGCGCCCGGTCGGGATCGAGTCGGGATGGGTTTTAGCTGTCGGGACCAGACGGCTTGAACGCAATCGTGCCAGATATAAAAATGCGGACTTCGGAAAGCCGTTAATTATCTAGAGGATTTCGAACACACAAAAAGTAGTGGGAAGGGTACTGCAAGTTGTAATGTAGAAAACTGTGACGCACCTGACGCGCCGCTACGCCAGACATTAGGGAGTTGTAGTAAGTAGATCGTTTTCTCCTCCGCTACGGTATCCCCGAAGAGAACGCCGCAGCTGCTCATGAGCGCCGCCAGCCTTCTCTGCGTAGTTCAAGGTCTCGTGGCGGATTACGGAGCGCTATCCGGGTGCTTAGCGGGCTGCGGAAACGGTGTACTACAATTCCCTATTAGGGAGTTGTAGTAGATCGTTTTTCACCTCCGCTACGGTATCCGTAAAGAAAATGCCGAAGCTGCGCATGCGCGCCGCCAGCCTTGTCTGCATAGTTCAAGGTCTTGTGGCGGATTACGGAGCGCTATCCGGGTGCTTAGCGGGCTGCGGAAACGGTCTACTACAACTTCCTATTGTTTGCCATGCACGTGGTACAGGGTGCGGCAATACGAGTTGGTCCAGTGGCGTTCAGGCCGAGGCGGCACAGAAAATCTTGTGATGCGTTTCTCGAGTATATTGCCAAATACAGGAGTAATGTATGTTCTGTGAATGGCAATACCAGTCTATCATCACGTATTGGAATGCAAGTCAATGTTTTTTTGTTTTGTTTTTGGCACTGTTTAAAATTAGGAGTTGGCCTTATCATAGTGAGCAAGACTTCCGACCCCGGCCTCTAAACTCGTCAAACACAAAGTTCGGGTCGAAGTTGGCGGAGCGCAACCGATTTTACTACCACGACGATGACTTCGCGCTTTTGTCGCCGACGTCCAATCGGCGCGCTCTGCGAACTTTTGGCTCCAACTTTGTGTTTCACGAGTTTAGGGCCCCCATCGAGGTAGAAGAGATGCTCCCCCGCGTCAGCCGCTTCTCCGAGCACACCGGTGCAAAGCGGTGAAGCTTGACGCGTGCGGCGCTGCGTGCATTTAATCCCCTTTCCTCCGTGTTGTATGCTGGCCACCAGGCCACAGCAGTTTTCGCTGCATACATGGCTAGGCGGTAGCTCCTCGCTTGTCTCCTTCACGTCTTTTCCGCTTGATGGCTTCGCTCCCGGCGCGATAAGCCTCGAACACATACTGAAAGCGCCAGTCGCCGGGCAATCACTGAGCTTGATTTGTTTAGCAGATGCGCTTTCTGCTGTTTCCATGAATATCCCGTTTCCATTTTTTTATTATTTTCATATTTTCGTCAGCCCGACCTACATTCGTAGTCGACCTGTATTGAATTAAATATGATAGATGTACGGCCTACATTCGCAGTCGATCTGTATTCAACTACACACGGTAGTCATAATCACTGTCACCCTCCCTCTCCGGTCGATAGTCTTCCATCACTACCGCCCCTCCATAAGGGGTCCCGAAACATCACTGGTTGCGAACCACTGCCTCGGGACAATGAAACGGCACTGCCGGCCTTCTGCTATCCTTCCGTTTCACTTCAATGCCTAGAAAACAGACGCGTACGCATGGACTAAAAGCGCAAACTCGTGGCACGTTCTCCGCGATTGGATGAGCCGCCAATCGAGCACGCACAGGAAGACGACTAACGCCGTGACGTCACGCTTTCGGCGCTGGTTGACTGGACCCTCGGCGCGTAACGTTGGCAGTTCCCACTTCAGGTGAAACGAAGTATAAAACAAAAGCCATCACATGAACCTTTTGCGTCCTCAAATTTGCTACAATACCACTGTGCGGTACGCAATCAGACTGGTTGAACTGCAAACGTGGGCACCCTCTCTGTCTCTTTAGATGGGCCGTTCACGAGGCTGTTAAACACCACATGATATGGTCCGATCTGGAGTACTCTCCCTTTTAGGCACGGCATCTATACCGCTAAAGTTCACCTCTTCTTACAGGGCCCAGGAGAGGAATGCGGCGGCTACTGGAACCATGGCGGAATCTGCACGGAAGGACTCACATGTCGTCCCAACTCCATGTTTTCCCAACTGCCGGGCCAGTGTGTATTTCCTGTGGACTTGAGCTGATGTTCTAGTCTCTACCATAATGGCGATCAGTCACCACCGCAAGAAAAACCGGCAACGATTTTATCAAGAAATGAAAACGTTGCCACGTTTCTCTCAGTTACAGCGAGATCAGTTGGCCTACTCACGCAGAAGCCACGTTGGAACCGAGAGTTCTTCAAAGAGAGCAGTCACATTCGTTAGTCCCTTATGTGTAGAATGTATGTTCTACTACATTTTTAACTTATTACGCACACTCTCATCTCAACTGTTCATTATAATTTAACACTTATTTATATGTACATAGTATATGCTGAATATTATGCATTTCACATTAGATTGCAACACCGTGCCTGACATGTGCCAGGTGTGCTATCGCGTGAAGACTGTCTCGATCATGTGAGATCAGTAAGAAAAAATAAAATAATTATGTGCACCATTTGGAACTTGTCCTATTTCGGTTACATTCATTCAACTGCATGGAACAATACTCATGTTTGCTTTCTTTACGGGTACTACAAACAATTAAAAACACATGGTCAATACTTCTATAGCATATTTATTAGGCGAAAAATATCAGTTGCAATATATTAGACATTCTCTAAAATATATATATATACATACACAAAAAAGGGCACCCAATTTTCAATAGAACTTCCCCATCCTCAGTAAAGAATGCTTTGGCAAAAGTAATATGCATACCGTAAAATACTGCGGAAGCACCCACTTGGTACAAGCATCCAAACTTTTCCCAAACTTGGGAATTCTGGACAAGTGCCCATGTCTAGATTAACTAAGTTTTCAGTGAAAGTAGAGTGGACGCTTCCCCGGTATATTAAGGTAGTAGTACAAATGGGAGACCTTTGCCCATCAAATTAAGTAGGAGGCTTGTTCAAAAAGAAAGCAAACTTTCTAAAAATAACTCACATGTTTATCAACTAACCACACTTGTCTCTTTCAAAGTAGTAGTTCCCACTTGTGCTTATGAAACTGCTCCCAATCCTTCTTTCAGTTCAAAAGGAATACACCCCGGAAATCGTCCTTTGCAATGTTGCACAGGTCTTGTAACAATTTTTTCTTGTATCTCTTATCGCCTGAAATCAACAACCTGTCAGCATTAACATAAACTCTGGAAGCAGGAAGCCCACAGGGGTCAAATCCAGGGAGTAAGGTGCTGTGGGACTAAAAGTTTATTTGCAATTGCACGCAATATCTTACAACACACTATATTTGCAGCACTCAAAAATGGCAGACCCTACAACAGACACCTTCACACTTCTGCCTTCAGAAAATTTGCCTTCAATATGGCGTGATCCAGCAACTTGGCGATTAATGCTGAATGCCGCCGCTAAACATCGCCACCATTGCCTGTCTGCTGCATCTTCTTCTTGCGGCCTATATAAATTCTTTGGTTTCTTTTTGAACAGGCCTCATACTAGCATATCGCATAGTGCCACTTCTAGTAGTGAGCAATACATGTGGCAAACATATTAACTTTAGGACAAGGAATTAAGCACTATTTGTCAAAACGCATTTTGCAAGCATCAAAGCAAAGTAAACTCAAAAACATATACCTAAGCAAGGGAAAAACATGGCATGATAAAGGTAACCATAAACCAATTTCTTTGTTCCCAGGAATGGTAGTTCTACTCATGGCCAATAGCCACAGACATATATTCCTCTCTGGATTAAACCTTCACTAAGCTCATATATTCCAACAGCAGAAAGTCACTGGTCTAAGATATTCTAGAACCCACTTCGGCTCTATTTATAATAAACGGGCGCCAAAGAGAAGACTGAACATTGAGAATACTGTAAACAACCTAAATTTTGCGAGGACTTGTGTTTCACATATTTTGTGACTAGAAAAATACTGCGAAAAATTGATTTCTTGAATATATCAGCCCGTGGTAACGGATACATAGCACATCATTCCAAATCCCAATATTTTGTGGCCGCAAAATAATCCCAAAACCCACTCCACAAGATTTGTGAAATACCGAGCCTGTGAAAATCAAGTCGTTTACAGCATACTACAGGAAATCGATTTAATGAGAAAAAACTTGCAATCATTAGGCATGCCAAAAAAAAAAAAAAAACTTTAATTTTTGTTATTTTTTGGAAACATTCTTAAAAAAAGAACATACTCTTCTGAATTAAAAAAAAATATAATTGTTTTACACATAAAACATTACTTTCTATAACTGCATTTCAACTGCAAATTATTTTGATTTTGATGCACACAATGCAATATAAGTTTAATTACAAGAAAACTCAAATTTTTTCTCAAACAAATTACAGAGCAATGGCCCCAAAGTGTGTCGCATGGCATGCCCCACGAGAAAACAATTGAACTTAACCTTTTACTATAACATTTACTACGTCATATATCATATAAATCCGTGACACATTTGATTCACATTCAAAGGTTTAGATGTCCCTGACTGAGATTCACTAGCACCACTAGCAACTTCCAACTTAATCATCCAGAGCTACAAATACTATGAGAAACATACACCTCAACCACCAGGACCCTCAAATACTATGCAACATCACTAAACAAAAAAAAAAAACAAAAAAAATTCTAAAGTGATATTGGTTATGAGTTAAGAGTTGGCTACATAGTTAAGAAAGGAGTCCAATAGCAGGATAAAATATAGAGACAAGAGGGCTTAGAGGCCACTATTTTAAAATAGAACATATGTGCTTGCAAAGGCAAAGCATATACTTTAATACTATATAAACATGCCCTCATAATTTCTATGAACCCAGAACCCAGTAAATATACTCATCTTTGGGAGTTTGTTTTGTAAATGGCATCTAGATTTTGCACAACCTTGAAGCTATGCCTTTGATTTCCAACCAAACCAAACCAAGGCTACGTAAGTTATAACTTGCTGAGGACATTGTCCACAAATTTTGGCAGATCAGGAAAACCACCTTCAAAAGCATGCTGGAGCACCTCTTCTATGTGGGTCACAAGATGGAATGTCAGGTCATCCTGTGTGGTAGGACAAAAAATTCAACATGTAATACCAATGTTGGAAGTTACATTCATACAAAACACACCCACCCACTTCATTTTTGTTTTCCCTTATCCCTACGCTAAGACCGTTTTCATATTCATGGAGAATTAGTTCATGGCCTGCTATATTCCTTCTCACTAAAACCGTGCAGTACAGCCAAAGCTACAGGGGAGAGAGCATATTTCAACGTGTTCAAGAGGAGGGAAAGGAACAGGAGAGAAAGGCTGGAAATCCCAGCCTATCTCTCCTGTTCCTCCTTTCCTCCTCTTGAAAGGATTGGGACACGCTCTCTCCCCTGTAGCTTTGGCTGTACTGCACGGTTTTAGTGAGACAGAGCATAGTACTCAGCCTCTGACATCAGTGTCACATGGTAGACTAAATAACTAACATACCAGCTTGGAACGAAGATAATATAAATGATGCCGAATACCTCAAAGACTATAAGCAAACAAGCCCTGATTTAACCTTTATATTTTTTAAACACCTCAGTTTTCATACAAAAAAAATATATATATAACACAGCTAGTAACTGATTTTCTCAATGAAAGCCACAGAAAGATCAAAGTATGAGTCCTGAAAAACTAATTTTGATGTTTCATCAGTGCAAGTAAACAGCCTATAGTCGGTGACAGGTCAAGAACGAAGTGGAAGCTCCTCCCACCTCTTTCCACTTTAGTAGAGCGAACGGTGGAGAGGAGGCGACCTCCTCTCCATCGTTCGCTCCGCTCAAGTGGAAAGGGGTGGGAGGGGCTTCCACTTCGTTCTTGACCTGTCACCGACTATAGGTCAGGGGTCTCAAACTCATTTGAGTGTGGGAACAAATAGCCCCACCCCGCCCCCCCACCCCACCTCCACCCCTGAAATGTCAAGGGCCAACATAGGGAGGGAGGGGTAGGAAATTAATATATTTTAGGACAAAAAAAAACAAAAAAACAGTGAGGGTGTTCCATGTTGAAAAGCAGCCAAGCTTTTCAGCTACACCCAGAGATTTCCACACACACAAAAAAAAGGAATCTTGCACTATTTGCTTTATGTAAAATCATTGTTTTGCCAGTGAAGTTCCTTGCTTTGATTTGTTCATGCAACTACTTCAGGTTTGTACCTAGTGTGATTACAAAATTTAAAATACCACTATCCCGCCAACACACTGGAATGTTTCAACAGAACTAGAGACCAAACACACGATCGTTGCTCTGTCGCTCAAGTCACTCGGGAATTATCCGAGTTCAATATGGCTCGAAAAAAATCTTTTCATACGGTAGTTTCTTGCTTTCCTGACGATTTTAAAGCAGAATTATAAGGAAATGCTCGTGTCTTAAAGGTATGCAAAACGAAGCAATCCTCTATCTAAAAGAAAGCAGGTTTCTAGTGTCAAATATGTTAAAACGTCATAAGACCAGAGCTACGTTTTCAGTGGAAATGAATGGATGACAAGAGGTCGTTATTTATGCCGCATGCCGCACTCAAGGCAGGAACGGGAGCTCGCTGCCACGGAATACCTGCGGGCCGTGTCCCAGAGAGTTGCAGGCCACGTGTTTGAGATCCCTGTCCTAAGTAAATCAGTCCTATGAGATACTTTTGAAGTGGGAACTCAGAAGTGGAAAAGTACTTTTCAAATGCTTTACTGCAGCCTACCGCAGATGACTGCCACCAAATGGACCTTTTTCGAGCAACGAGCGCCACAAGGCGATTTGTCCGCGAACTACAAATGAAGGGCAGCCCAACAGGACTCCGCTCGTCAAAACGCGTTGACATTGTGCCATTGTATCGGTTTTCATTGCTTTTTATGCCCCATGCTACCGGTACCCAGAAAAAGAATCGTCAAAAAAGACGAAATAGGCGGAAAGATGAGCACTGACAATGTTGGTCGTGCGGGATGGTGCCCTGCGAAAATAGAGACAAATGGAAGCAAGGCCGGGGAGAGGGTGTGCGCATGCGCAGAAGCTTACTGGAAAAAGGTCCGTTGGCATGCTAGCCAGCAGCTTAATGGCATGCTAGCCAGCAGGTTAAACAGTTGCCACCTAAGTTTTCCAAAAACTCCCGTGGTTGCAGATGTCAAGCAACACCTTCCTGTCTAGCAGCTTCAATAAACCCTTCCCAAAAACCCCTGAAGCTCATACAAGGTGCACAAACAATGTACATTCAGCATCATTCTGTCAATCCAGCATTTTCAATGCAACACATTATACAGTCTTGCTATGGGATGATCATGAAGTGAGCTGCAAGATGTGCATTATAACAATTTTTCAGAACAGCTGGGTCTTCCATAACATCAGAGTTCTAGAAACTAAGTCTTCTGTGGGATGAATCCTGTCAGGCCACAAGATTCACTATTCAAATTTCTGTCAATCTGAACAGGATATTTTTTAAACTGATCCCATATCAAAATTCTTCACATAAAATGAGAAGGAAATTCCATCTGACCCTTTATAAATTACTTCCGATTGCAAATGGAAGTGAGCAGAGCCATTCAGTTCTCTTCAGAAAAAAAGCATTGTTGAAGAATAGATTTATCTCAAGATCTGATTATTTTTGGGAGACCTTGCAGATTCCAGATAATTCCTAAATTTTTGAAGATGCTAAAAGATTCAATTGTTTTGAACTCTTTATGGGACAAAACATAATTTCAGCAGTAGCATACTCAAAAGCGAGAAATATTTTACAAATTGGAAAGAAACATTAAAGTCATGACTGGCGAATTTGTTTGATTGGATCACAGATATCCAGAGCCAGAACATGGCAGGATGTTAACTGATATGGTCTACTCTATCAAGTCAACATTGGAATTCTTTATTCAAGTCAACATTTAAATCCTACGTTGTACCATTCACAAACACATACACAACTCACCTTGACAGACTGTGGAACTTCCTGCAAATCTTTCTTATTCCTCTTAGGCAGGATTACTTTGCACATGCCAGCTCGGTGAGCAGCCAGCACCTTGTCTTTGATGCCCCCCACCTACAGCAACATTGTTCAAACAAAACAGACATACTGTAATCCGAAGGACTCGGGCCCACTCGCAGTTGTAAACCAGAGTCCACACTGCATACTTATACAAAATTATAAAACATTTTGTATAACTATGCAATGTAATGGAACAAAAGAAGTTTTGCATAAAAGCACATCACTATCATGGACCTATAACAGTGACGGTCAAACTGATTAACGAAAACCTTCCAAGTAATGCAAGTTTGAACAAAGATTTTATAAAGGCAATGTTTTGATGACAAAAAAACAGGATGCTTTCATCATTCTTTGACTTAAATAGTAGAGCAACAAAAAAATCAGTGAGCTTGACTACATTATTTACAGATTATGCCACATGATTTGTTAGGCCAGACACCGAAATAGAGCAATCATAAAATGTACTAGTGCCAAAAGTAGGTGCTGTTGAAAACTACGCTACATTTTAATGCTATTGAAGTTTGTAATTGTAGGGTAAGGCTCTTCGTTGGAACGATTTCATGAACTCAGTATCAATATGCTTTTAATATGGTACCTTTAGTGTGAAGATGCTATCCAGTTCCACTTGATAACTCAAACATGCCATCATAGCTTAAAGATACTTAATGCATTCAATTAGGAGTTACAAAATTTTTGGTCTTGATGAGCTCCTGGCCCTCTTAAAGAATAGCCAAGAAACCCCCTCTTTCCCATCTTGGCACACTTGAAATCAAACAGCTCACTAGGTAACCAATTTTTTTAATGATATTCTAGAACATGCATTAGAAAGAAGGGTATGAGCATTTAGCGCATATAAAGGACGAACACATATCTCAGCTATGCTTAAATGCAAAAATCAGTCTGCTATCAGATATAAATGAACAGAGAAATTCGGATGTTAAAAAAACCCTGGGCATGGACCGGGAAACTCGGGGTCCCTAGGAAACTAGCTGGTGAGTCTATGCATTAAATGATGAACCAAGGAACAAAAAGGCCTCATGGAAGTCTCATGCTCATTCCAAGTTGAACAGTGCCTCAAATCAGCATGGCACACATTGCAAACATGGATTACTTCAGCTAGACAAGTAAGAAAACATACCGGAAGCACGAGGCCCTGAAGCGTGATCTCTCCCGTCATGGCAACGTCTGGAAGCACCGTGCGTCCCGTGAAGAGAGACACCAGCACTGTGACGATGGTGACACCTGCAGAAGGTCCATCCTTGCAGACGGCTCCAGCTGGAAAGTGCACATGCACGTCCGTGCCCTCCATGAGGTCAGCCCCCCGCTGGACCGGGATGCTGAACTGTGAAACCAGGAACAGAAACCAAACTTTATCTCTACGCAATGTGCCCTCCCACAGGGCAACACGCTCACAAACTGCAAAGGCAACATTTCCTGCAAAGAGCCACAGCATTCCTCACTTTATCAGCATGGATGCGCAGCCAGTTGAGGGCCAGTTTGGCAGACTCCTTCATGACGTCCCCCAGCTGCCCCGTAAGCACCAACTGGCCATCACCTTCCATCCGCGATGCCTCAACAAACATTATCTCTCCACCGGCCACTGTCCAGGCCAGCCCCACTGCCACGCCCGGCTGAAGGAGCCGAGAGTCCATCTCCAGGTCATACAACGGGGGCTGGAATGAAGAGCACGGCTTTTTGCTTGAAAGCACATCTTCAACATTAACCTACAGCTGACCCAAAACTTTAAACGGCATAGTTAAACATGACTGAGGCATGCTTCTAAGACAAGCACTAAGTTTAAAGAAAAGAAACTAGGTAGGCCTGGACAAAGAAAAGCGATATATTTGAGAGCGTTCAGAAAAGAGAAAACGTAAGTCATGTAGTATGTAGCCACCCTTGAAAACACCATTTAGTAAGAACCTTTTAACACTAGCAACTAAACGCTGAAACAACTGAAGCTTCGTTGAACTATCAGCAGAATGAAAAACTTACGCCCAAGATATCCTCCACAGCCACTTCGTCGATGACGATGGGAAGAGATGGAGGGTGGGGTGCCACCGTGACGCTAGTCGAAACATTTAAGACTGGCTCCCGACTTGCTTCCTCTGCAAGGTCGGACACATTCTCCTTCTCCACAATCTTCACGGCCACTGCCCGACATAGCGCACCAATCTTCCGCTCCAACGTGCGAACTCCAGCCTCCCGTGTGTACTTCACCACTGGAAAGAGAGGTTATGTGACCAACTATTATCCCACTTGCCCAGATTCAGCCTGTGCTCAAGAGGCAAAAGTAACCAGCTGCCTAGTGCAAATCACCATTCATTTGCTAAAGGACAACTCCGGTGAAAAATCTAACCAAATTAAATGACGGTACCACTGACACGAAATATGATCACAGCCGAAATATTACATCAAAGTGAAGCCGCATACTCCGCTAAAACCGATATAAAAGATACAACCAGCTGCTCTTTAGCAGGCAGCCAGTGGGTTAGCTGTTAGTCAAGCAACACTGGGCTATGACGTAATGTTGGTGCTTTGGTTCTTCTCCCATGCCTTTCCTTCGTTATGTAAAGCAATAACTAGAGCTGCTTCTCACGTTTTCCTATTTTTTGTTTTGTCTTAGCAGTTTTCGTAAGCCTCCAGTGTATCCCTTTTTGTCTGATAGTGCTCCTGTGCGTAAACTATGGAAACAAGCTGTGCTGTACTGCATTGCGCTACCGCACGAGCGTGCCAAATGCTAGCGTCATGAACGGCCCCAGAAAGTAACGTCTCCTGGAGCAGAGAATGAATGCTCCAGACCAGTGGTTTTCAAATGAGGGTCCGCGGACCCTTTGGGGTCCGCGAAGGCATTCTAGGGGTCCGCAAAGCCCTGCCTCATCAGTAAAGCCTGGAAATAAAAGTTGTCTTTTTCCAGATCGAGAAGAAACGTTCCAGTTTTAGGCGGCGAGTTTTTCTAGTGTGTATGTTAAAAAGAGAAGTCTACTTCACACTAGCCCTTAGTTATATCCATTTATTAAATCATTATTATATTTAACCTATACCTTTCCCCTCCCTTCACCATGAACGGGGTCCTCTATCATCTCTGCCGATCCACAAGGGGTCCGCGAAACATCGATGGTTGAGAACCATTGCTCTAGACCATGCGACATACAAAAGCGACGTGTTGCAGGTTCTTTGCGTTTAAATTAACCTAGCAATATAGCTAACTGCTCCACCATGCAAACTCTTGTGCATAGTACACAAGTGCAGAAGCACCCACCTGCAAGCAGACGTACAGCGCATGAAACTCGCGCCGATCAATCACATAATACTACGGTATAAACTTCCTTCTTTTATGTATACTATCGACTTTCATTTCTGCAAGCAAGGTACATGTAATATAGCAATGCAGTCGTCCTGCACGTTTTGCACTGGCACCCAGTAACCGGCACCATCTTAAATTATGCAGAGTGCAAAATTTGCTTTTTAGCTACTAGCTTTATGAATATGCACCGATCTTTCCTACATACACTGTATACCAGATGCAAGGCTAAGATAAGCTGCTACCTTGCTCATGCGAAGCTGGCTATGTGGCGGTCATATGCACTGTAGCTGACAACGTGCGGTCTTCCATTCCTCATACCAGCGCCCCCCCCCCATAAAAAAGAAGATAAGAATCAATAAGAGAAAAGGAATGGAACGCGTCTAAAATGGAAAGACAGGTGGCAGCTTGGTAGTCCTGAGCTACTGCTATCTTACGCATAATCTAGCACTCGCTCTTGACTCTGCAGAAGAATGCTAAAGTAGTTCCAGTCTCGTTTATTGCCCTGGTACAAAAGTTGTGGCATTGGCTGCAGTCTCAGCTTAAGGGTGAACGGAGTATAGCACCGGGTTGGCGCTTTTGTCAAGATTGTTTAACGGTTACAGACTGGCCGACCTACACATTTCGTGCTTATGCAGCTCCTGAGGTTGGTTGGCCCTATAAAGTTACAGCTTTAAAATATACCTTGGAATTCAGGGACACCGGCTGAGCTGAAAACTGTTGTAATCCCAAATATGAATACTGTAACGACAAATTTCGCGAACTATCGCGAATCGCCTACACGCGAAAATACGCCCGCGAACACGGCAATATGTGCAAAGCTACACTCAATTTGGAAAATTTGAGCCCGCAAAATTAAGTCGTTTATAGTATATTGAACGAGTTGACCATATCATAAAGAAATTTATGATGGAAACTAACAAGCAATATGGTGCAATAAATGACAGAACATTTGGCACACCCCACCAGTTTGACCAGAACATGCTTTGAATTGCTTTTACCCTCAGTAGAAGGAATTCGAGGAGTTTGCTAAACCAGCTATACCACTTCCAATGAAGACATACACAAACTGTTCAAGCACTTTTCTTGTGCAGAACTGCATTCTAACGGAAGCTAAGTCAGATTTCTTGTTGTCTAAAGAGCACCTTCAAAGGGAAGCGGAGAGCAGTAGAGTTAGCTGCCTCCCAAACACTTGCGTCACCAACTAACTATGTATATTCACACACACTGCATGTCAACACGTTATGAGTTACCCCATACGACGCTCCCAGTCATTAGTTTGTGCCAGTGGCGTAGACAGAGGGGCTGGAAACTTAGGGGTGCGGCTAAACCCCGCCCCTTAGTTTCATAACTTTTAGAAATAATGACATTTAAAACATTATACACCGTAAAGAATGCCATATCTATTATATACAGGCTCAATCATTAACAAATGTTTTCGAAGAGTCTTTTTTTTTTTAGAGCTATCTTAGAAATGCAACCTCGTGACCTTGAATAAACTACCCCATGAACACGAGTTAATTACTGAAGATAATTTGTTCACCTGATTTATATTTTGTGAAATATACAATTAACAGCAAGATGCCATCTTGTTTCATGTAAAGAGCTCCATTACAAGACTTTTAGTTTGATTGGTACTGCTCTTTATGGCTATCTGAATTTCAACCCTTGACATATTACTGAACCTTGGTTGTTTATGAAAGCCAAAACAGTCATTTGTTGCAATACAAATCTAGCTCAAAGTGCTGAATTTATTAAAACGTCGCTTACCCAGTTTGCTAATAGCATCGTCAGTTACTTGCATCATGTCATTAGTGATTCCGTGCTCCTTCAGTTGCCTTGGAAGAAGGTGATTCCTCGCAATGTGGTTCTTTTCCTCATGAGTGTAACCAGCCACTGCTATAACCTAGACATAAAACAAAGGTCAGCTCTATAAATACTTTTGAGGAGCCCCATGCTACTGCATCACTGCCACAGCACAGTGTTCTTGAAAGACCCACATATTGCTTAAATCAACTATTAAAAAAAGAAAAACAAAACAACAAAACTGGGGGTTTTAGGTGCTATAGTTATTATACAATCCCACAACCACATTTGTACAATCGTTTTTACCATATTTGAGCATTGTTTCAATACTAATCCTTGTTTCATTGACACATGAACATTATCAGGGGAAAAAAAAGCCTCATTGGGGTCAATGTTTTGCGCTTAGACATGTCTTCTTAGAGCATTGTCCCAGTTAAAAAGTGGGGCCTTATGTGAGGCTTTTCCTGTGTACAATATTCCCATATTTATTGTGGCTCAACCCTTCATATTGCTTAGACTTGCTTCATTGATAAGTCTGTCAAAATTCAAAGTTCAACCATCTAAATGCAACAAGAATGGGGAAAAGCAAAATTACCTCCATCCTGTCCAGCAAAGCAGCTGGGATGGTAGCTAAAGTATTTGCCGTAGCAATGAACAAAACATTAGAAAGATCATAAGGAATGTTCAAGTAGCTGGATTCATCATTTAAGGAAGACAGTAGGTAAGTGGGACACTGGCAATTTTCAAATACAATAAATACAGAATGAGGCTCAAGAAGGATACTGGTCAATGAAGGCACAGTTTTGCTCTGGATCCAACACCTCGAGTAAAGCTGCCGCAGGGTCTCCATGAATACCAGGGGTCTGTGAAATAAATAAAATGGGAACAGTTATAGCAAAATAAAGAGTAACACTTTAGAGGAACATCCAATTCTTCACGCTGCTTGACTTTGCCAATCAAAACAAATTTCTAAAAACAGCACTGAGAGAAAAGGGTCTCACCATTTTGTCAATCTCGTCCAGCAGAAAAACAGGGTTCTTGACGCCCACAGTCCGCAATCCCTGGATGATTCGGCCTGGCATGGAACCGATGTAGGTCCTCCGGTGGCCCCTGACATCGGCCTGATCGCTGACGCCGCCGAGCGATATCCTGTCCAGAACAGTCACAGATCAGTGCGACATGTCGTAGCCAGACGCTCAAGCTAGAAACCCCCAGGAGACAAATTTGATGCTATCCAAGCGTGCTATTTTAATCTAGCCAACTTGAAAATGAAGCACCCGCCTGTAAAACTCTCGGCCGAGAGAACGTGCGATGGAGCGTCCTACGCTGGTTTTTCCAACGCCAGGTGGACCCACAAAGCAGAGTATGGGTCCTTTGAGTGAACTCTTGAGCTTTCGGACTGCAAGATACTCCAGCACCCGCTTCTTCAACTTTTCCATGCCATAGTGATCAGCATCCAGGTCCGACCTGGATGACAATGTTATCCAAACAATGAAGGCAGCATAAATACCAAGAGACTCGCAACCAATGTTGTGTATTTTCTAGTCATAATACAGTTAAACCTCGATTTTACGAAACCCAATTTTACGAATTTCCCGATTTAACGAACAAATTTGGATTTTCCGCGCAGCCTATTCGCGAGGTCTCCCTTCCTCGATTTTACGAAGTTCCCGATTTAACGAAATAATTAGTGGGTCCCGGTGACTTCGTTAAATCGAGGTTCAACTGTAGTAGATTTTGAGCTTGAAGCAAATTCAGCACAAATAGTGGGTTTGGCCGAATACTTTCAAATCGAATACTGTAAAACCTTTTATTTTTGAGGGCCTTGTTTTTCGCAAATCGGTCACAGAGGACATAATCACAGCCACTAAACATAGCGAATTCCAGACGCCTAAATTGAAACTCTTAAGAACCGAAATTTTCGCGTGCCCTTATATTTCTCGAATTTTTCAATTCATTAAATTCACAAAAATTAAGGGCTCACGAACATTAAAGGTTTTTGCAGTAGTTTCTCCAACCCTTTCACTACTCTTGCATCATGCTTAAATGAAAACCCAGCTGAACTCAAGGTGGTTGTTCCGAAGCTTACACTTGTCCATTTTAACTTGATTTGAATCTAACTACCGTAATATCCCGAGTCATCGCCCACCCCAATTTTTGGGCCAATATCGATTTCTACAAAAAACACCGAGTCATCGCCCACCCCTTCAAATACCCCAACGCGGACTCCGCGATCTGCAAACACTCATCCTACCCAAATGACGCGGCCGCGGACCTTACAGTTGGAGGACGTCCGTGACAAAGTAAAAGGGAGAGAAAGGCCCTCTCCTTGCTTACGCATTTTTCGCGTGAGCGACTCCGAAGTGGTAGTGTATCCATGCGAAAAGAAAACGATGAAGATAACAAAATAAAAGTTTGTTTTGCCTACGAAAATATCGATCCGACAAAAAAAAAAAAGAATCGGAAAGATAACACAAGCATTAACCCAGTCAGGAATCGCGAGGTAAGCGTACGCCCCATATTTTGGGATGTAACCGCGGAGTGTAAGGTCGAAGTCTGTCTCCGCCGAAAACGCCCTCGCGACTCCGCGCGTTGTGCAATGTTTTAGACAAAGCCAACAGGTAAATAAGGCTTTTCTGGAACGCCCTACACAGACGTTAGTAGAGCGTCCCAAACCCCTATTGATAGCACGCCGTGCACGGACGCACGCATGTACGCAAAAACAAGAAAGTTGCGCAAGAGCTTGTGATTGACAAGGCGCCCGACGCCAAAGTATTTGCCACGCGATCGCCGGCTTTTCCGCTTTCCCAGCATCGCTCTTCGTCGCTTCTTTGGTCCGCTCGCTCGCTCGCTCGTTGCGCCTGGTTGGTTTTTCTATTTTCTTGCGGAATTTTCTTTCATTTCTTCTCTTTTTTTTTTACTAACTAGGAGAACATAGTGGTGACTTGTTTTCACGGAACAAACGTTCGTGCTCTATGCAGATCGGTGGCGTTCCTAGCGCGTATGCAAGCAACGGACTTCGCGGTAGTAAAACATTATTTCGTGAGCATTTTTTCTATAAAACAATAAAACTAAATCGAGTTTTGAGTTTAATGTATCTGTTGCGTAGCAGCGCTAGATACGGAGAGAAAACTGGGCGGCTTTCTCCGCTTTTATTAACTTCTTGTGCTCACCCACCGAGACATGGCCCACCCCACTTTTTCTATGAATTTCAGGCGGCAGGGGGGTGGGCGATGACTCGGGATATTACGGTAGTATATTTATGGACTGTGGTCTCAGAAAGTCCAATGCCGACATTGTGATGGCAAAGAAACGATGGACTTGACGTAAAATTAAACCTACAGAGATGCCCAACTCTACCTAATCGAAAGTATTTTTTCAATCTCGCTATATGCAAATATCCTTTCTTCAATCTCAAATTTGAAAAGAAAAAAGAGAATTTAATCTCGCTATATGCAAATATCCTTTCTTCAATCTCAAATTTGAAAAGAAAAAAGAGAATTTAATCTCGCTATATGCAAATATCCTTTTTTCAATCTCAAATTTGAAAAGAAAAAAGAGAATCTTAAATGATGAATGTAGGTTGTCAGGGTATCTGTGCCTAATACATAATCTTGCATAATAGCCACAGTTTAATTTTGAACATTTTACTGCAATGCAGGTATCAAAATGGGCTTGGCACGAACGTCAAGTTGCGGGTGTATAATCTGTTTGTCTTTATTATGCAGTTACTGCTTGGACTATAGGCTGCATCAGCACCACGGGGCACAATATACATCTTTCCGGAACCGGATGCAACCCATAGTCCTTCTTTACCGATCATCGCCTCCGATTGGACAAGATCACCCACTGTGCCTCTTACAAAAGACAGCGCCATCGACAGAAACTTCACCGGACTTGGCACAAACGTCAAGATGCGGGTGTCTGATGCGTTCTTTATTAATGCGAAAGCATTAACTGTCCCAAGGAGCGAGCCAACGTCATCAGCCGCGCCAAACGGCAGATAAATTCCCCTCTCCCAATGGAGCGAAGTGAAGCCGCAATCTGAGGCATCCCAGCTTTGAAGCCGCGCAAAAAGCCGAAACAAACGGCAAATAAATTCAGCTCTCCAAGTGAAGCCGAAATCTCATGGATAGAGCTCCCATTGGCTGGCGCGCGTCGTAGTTACAAGGAACGAAGCTCCCATTGGCCGAGGCGCATCAGTTTCAAGGAGAGCCACCCCAAGGTGCTACGTGCCCGCGCCAGATAAAGCCGCGCCAGAGCGCGCCGGGAAAAGGAAGCGTTTGGCTGGCAGGGCCTCCCAGAGAGAGCCCGCTCGAGCATACTCCGCAGCGCGGCACGGCCACTTCACGAGAATGCACGCAAGAATAGGGTGACCAGACGTCCTGTTTTGGCCGGGACAGTCCCGTTTTGAGGTCCGCTTCTGCCGTCCCGTCTTTTTGTCCTAATAAAAAGATTGTGTCCCGTTTTCGCAGGGGTGCATAGTTTTGAAATTGGCACCGT